>JAFMOC010000060.1:757500-902500 GCA_019802505.1 Corydoras sp. C115 | reverse complement strand
ACAAAGCTCAGACACGGAAACAAAGGCAAGAGTAATGGTGATGCACAAGAGCCATCCTTCTCCATTGGGTGTCACTTCGGCCCGTCTCTCTCCTCTCCCTCTGCCAGACGGATGAGAAGCGGCCGGGGGGCGCGAGAGGCAACGCCACCATCCGTCAGGCACGTTTTAGTCTTTCATTAGGACTAATGACCTCGCGCAATGGATTGTCTTAAGCTGATAAACAGTCTCTGAGTCAATGAGTCAAAGGCACTTAGGGCCCAACAGCTGCCAAGGAGGCCCTGAGAAATATCTCCCTCTCGCTGGCTCCCTCTCTTTTCCTCCCTACGTGGTGGAGGTGGGAGCCATTAGCGAGCGGGCCTCTCGTTAATGTAGCATGCTGGAAAGGGTGCTAAATCAAATCGGCACTGACTAAAACAGGGAGTCCGACGTGCCCGAGGTATCTGCATTAGAGAGGAAGAGGGAGATAAAGAGGTGCTTCAGGACACAACAAGGACCCGGGCATCATTCTGAGGACGTCGGGGGGAAAGCAGAACAACCTGAAGAATATGAGGAGGAAAAGAAAAAGAAAAAAAACAAAAAAAGAGCTGTGCAGACTCCGACCGAGGAGAAAAGGGAGGTAGATATATCGACAGACACGGAAATCAATAGCCTGACGGATGGTGAATTTACTGCCATGTAATTAGACATGAAAGAGAGAGAGAGCGAGAAAGTGAGAGAGAGAGAGAGAGAGAGAGAGGCAGGAAAACAGAGGGACTGAAGACAGAAAGAAAACAGAGATGTTGGATATGGGATAAATGATATGACTCATGACCGGAGCATGTGTGTGAACTCTATTTCGGTCTGTGGAAGCTGAGCAGCTGTATACACAACCTCGCATGACATAATGGAACAGCGGCGCAGGACAATGCGTCCTCACATCTCCAACCGTCGAAGGAAAAGGGTCAAGTGGCGACGTCTGTGGGGCATTTTAGCAAAATATATCAGCTTTGCTTAACCTCGTCTCGGGTGGTAGACAGATTAACAAACGTTACGTCGTGTCACCACCACACTATAAACGTTCTCCGTTTCCCTTCTGAACTGAACGACATCCCGACATCAGCACCACGGGGCACCGATCTATCACCGGGCACACACAGAAACACACACTACATGGGGCAATTAAGAGCCGCCAATTGACCTTGAACAAGTTTTTGAACTGTGGGATAAGAGGAGAACATGGAATCTCCACCCAGATTAGGATTCGAATATTATTCCACAAACGCATCACTACCACACACAAAAAAAGTTCTCCGTTTTCCTTCTTCATTGATTGACACGTCCCTACATCAGCACTCAGTCCGGTTCCCCGGACACGAACACCCCGTACAGCGTCGACCGCTTCTTTTTGACCGACCATGCGACAGGGGTTCCCGAAAAGGGCAAAGCCGACTGGAATAATGCAAAAACAACAAACGACAGCAAACAAAGAGATGGCAATGCGAATATAATATTAGATGCACTTCGAGTGAACTCCCATTTGTTTAGTGATTTCAAATGCAAATGCATGATGGGAGAAAAGTCAGTCACATAAGCTCATGCACATTTATACTCATATGCAGCAGACTGGGCAAATTTAATAGATTACAAAGTAAAAATAAGCTCTAGATGAAGTTTGTTGCTATAACGCATCGTTTCAAAGCAGCTTCACAAACATTCTCAAACTCTCTAAAGAGCCAGAGCTGAGACGACGCCGAACGTTCTCTCGTTCTTTTTGGACTAAGTGTTCTTATCCCGTCGAGTCCGCATTTAGTTTACGATGCCAGGACGGCATCGAGGGTTAGCGGTTCTAGCTATGCGCTCAAGATGACGATATACAGATGTGTTCTTCATTTCATATCAACATCCATCAATCATCTCACACCTATTCCAATACTAGGGTGGCAGGGGGGTTCCCAATGCCTATTGAGAAAGTTTTGGGGCACCGATCTATACACACTACGTGGGGCAATTAGGAGCAGCCAATTTATCTTGAACCCATGTTTTTGAACTGTGGGAGGAAACCCATGTGGATACGATGAGAACATGGAATGTCCACCCAGATTAGGATTCAAACCTGGTTCCTCAGCGCTGAGGAGAACACACCAGCACTAAGCCACTGCTCCAAGTGCGGCATGTGTGAAATACTGATACCCTTCGTTGGGGTGGTAGCTCAGTGGGTCAGCAATCATTAGGTTGGAGGTTTAATCTCAAACCCTTCAAAGCTGTCAGTGTGGCTGACCCCATGTTCTGACCCCAACCATCAGGTTTGGATACAGATAAGTTGCTTTTGGGAAAAAATTGGCTGCTCAATGGGGCAGTCATAGGCTTGTGGTTACGGAACCAGCCTTGCAACCTGAAGGGCGGCGGTTCGATTCCCGGTCCCACCAAGCACTGTGTCTAAAGTTCTCTTACACACTCGTCGGTGTGTGAGTCCTGTAGGCAGAATAGATGACTTTCACTTTATTGGAATGACCTGATGCAAATAGAATTTATCAGCTCTAATCATTTTCGTCTCTGCTGTATGTCGACCAGTTCATGGCGAAATAGAAAATAGCGTTCCGACGCAGAGAACAAATATTTCTCTGAGACGGACCCGGATCAGGAGGCGTTGTTGTTGTTGTTCAGGTGAACAGGATTAGATTTTCAGCACTGGATCTTTCTGCCGCAGCTGCAGCAGGTTGAGAAAAAGCTCGTGTTTGCCCTTGCGTTCGTGTCTGCCTTGCCCTTTCTGCGCGATCGATATGTCAAGAAAATGTCATTTGTCTGTGGGTTGTGTAATCAAAGCTCTCAACAGGAACATCATAACAAACAAAGTGTGCTGAAGAAGCACTAAGACGAGCCGGAGCGGGAAATCCAAAGCAGAAATCCAAGTCTGGATATGAAACGGCAGCAGCGCGCGTCCCGTTCCGACTCCTGATATACGATCGGCCGAAAATGCTTATTACGCCGACGCCGAGCTCCGGGAGATGCAATATCTGCACTGTGAAAGCTGCCGGGTTTCAGCCAAGTGCCTTCTGGGAAGAGAAAATGCTAAATTCCATACATAACGGTTTTGGAGGCAGGGCGAGGCGCGCGAGGCCGAGCTCGGGGGCCGGCGGGAGCTGATCGAGTTTATGAATCTCGGTGATATTTGCAATAATGCGGGCTTTTAGATCACGAGGATCCTTCTAAATGCACAGAGAGCCGGTCATTAGCATGGGCATAAGTGGTTTCACCCTTTTAACTCGAGGAGTGTGTGGGGGGGAAATCAATCGGGTGGGGGTGGAGGGGGGGGGGTGGTGAGCCTAAATCTATATCGTTATGGGTTTTATATTCTTTGCAAACTGGTCATCAATCTGACGCAGAACTAATGCTGCAACTGAAATGGCTCTGGCGGTGACCGGGGCCGAGAGGAGGAGGCTCGCACGCCGGAGCTCTCGCACGTCCTCCATCTCGCCGCTCTCATTTCAGTTTTCCCGGATCGATTCGCTGGGATTCTTGTAATCGATGGGGTTATTAATATGGTCTCGTTTTCATCGGCGAGCTCTTAGGAATCCAGCCGTGTCATTAATCGGACCTCTTAATGTCATTAGTGTAATTACAGGTGTGCGTTCGATCCATGGCTTGTTAATCTCTGCTCAAAGTCGCTGTTCAGCAATTATACATTTACTCGTTCGTTTATTCATCGGCAAACGAGGGAAGACCAAACCCGACGCAAAGTTGACTTTTGGGGGCAACTTCGCGAATTTAAACTGATAACGTGAGCTGTTTCACCTCCAGGTCTTACACACAGAGGAGTGTGTCCTTCATATTTAGCACATCCATGCAGTGAAACACACACACACAAAGTGAACACTGAGTGAAGTGGGGCAATTGGTGTTAGGTGCCTCGCCCAAGGGCACTACAGCCATAATACTAGGTGAGAGTGGGAATCGCAGGGCGTTAATTAGGGGCAGATCGAAGGGGTCTGACTCATCTGATTAGGACTTGAACCCCCACAAATGGGGTAAAAACAATATGGGGGGGGGGGCAATACAACTGTCACTGCATTGACTGGTTTCCCTCTTTACACCCTAAAGAAAACCTTGAACTGGGTCAATAGTGAGTTTGTGAACCAGACCTGAAGGTCCCCGGTTCGATTTCCGGAATGGCTGAAGTGCCCTTGAGCAAGGCACCTAACACCGATTGCCCCCCATGTGCTCGCCGTGTGTGTGTTGTGTGTTTCACTGCACACTCCTCTGTGTGTAACACTGTAGGCAAAACATATCACTTAAAAAATATGTACCACCTGAACCCCAAACTGCAAACCGAAGCAACGGCGGCAGGAACAACTGGTGTTTAAAGGTTTAAAAAGGAAAAATTGTACTGTACGGGTATTATTTTCCACATCACGCCCATCATGCACCACACTCCTGGAGAAACGTCATTTCGTTTCCCTTAAAACGTATTGGATCAAAGCGACTGAACGACTCGTGGAATTCTCAGTAACTCATGGCTTATGATTAGTTGTTAAAACCTTTAAACACTTAAAGTTGTTGCAGGTTTCTGGCTCGGTCCTCACGTCCATATTCCGCACCGAACCGCCGTCTTTGCGCTCCGGCCGTTGGCTGCGGCCGTCACTGCCCTGGCAGACTACGGACGGAGTACATAATGGCCCGCTGGACCGAGTCCAGCCCTCGATGGAGGCGCAGGGGGGAATTAACGGTTCAACACACTGTATCCGTCAGAGAGCAGAAAACCTCCAAACTGCATTTCTCTGGCCCACGTACCATAGACCTTCACGATAATGAACGGAAAACGCGGAAGGCCAGTTGGCTCAGCGCGCCGTACTCGTCTTACTCCATACAGCCCAAAAACAGCATCTGCGCACATGGAAAAACTTTCCCTCCCCAAACGCAGAGGGGCCTGGACTTTTTTTTTTTATAAGGAGCAAAATGATAAAGATTAATGGCATGATTACAGAGCACTAACAGAGAACCCGCAGTTACTTCCCCCGCCTCCTACTTTTTAAAAAGTTTTAATACACCACCCGAGTGCAGCGGAGGTAACAATAAAAAACTTGTCTCCTTGTCAACACTTATAATTGGCTCCTCTGGAAAAAAAAAAAAAAAAAAAAAGACGGAGGAAGAGTGGTGCGTGTTCTGGTGCGACTCCGCCGTGGCCCTCGCTGAATTCCGCGCCTTTAAATTAGTCTTGGGATCATAGTAATCACTGACGCTTAACGATTCAGAGACTGTCTACGCAACTACGTTATAATCACTTACCATTATTTTAAATTTAGCTCCCGAATAGCGGGTCTGTCACGAGCGAAAGTGCTCTCCGGCTTCCGATGATTTAACGTTCTGACGTTCTGGCTAAAAGTACACGGGGACCTGTGGATCATTTATCCCGCGTCCGTCGTGGACGCAAGCGTCCGAGAGAAAAGACAGTTAAAGGAAAGCAGCGGGAAGGAAAAAACGGAGTAAGGAATCTTGTCTAGAGGAAACGGCGATAGGCGGGGTCAAAGGCAGTACTCACTCTGCATGCAGAGGCCGTCGGTACAGTTCTTGGATTGGAGGACCGTGCCCTCGCATTCCTTGCCGCCGAATTTCGGAGCTGGTGCGGTGCACTCTCGTCTTCTCCAGTGGGTGCATTCGGTCCCGCACGGCGACCACTTACTCCACTCCGTCCACACACCGTCCACTGCAAACACACGAGACGCTGACCGACCCCGAACACTAACACTCAGACTCAGTCACAGTTCTGAGAGCAACATGGGTCGAACTGTACGTTATTAAACTTTTAAGTAAATAAAAAGAGTCCTGAGACCTGAGCCATGATTTGCTCCTCTGTTCTCACTGAGGTTGAGGTCACTGAGGTTGAGGTCACTGAGGTTGTGACGTCATAATGTAGTCAGTTGCTGGTTAGTTCTCATATATTAGGCATTCTGGGTATGATCTGGATTTTCAATATGAAATGTGGACAGGTTTAATGTTTAGTGATTGGACAAGCACTCTGAGGGTTAGAGGTTCAAACCCAAAATCCACAAAGTGTGCACCAATGTGGGTCCTTAAAGCACCCAGCGCTCAGATCAAAGCATGACATACAGAACCAGTCAAAAGCTCTCAGGTTCAGACTTTGTAGTTCTACAGTTCCACTCTATAGTCCATCTGTTTGGGTTCTACAGTACATACTGTGTACTCTGTTCTAATGCTTAGAACCCCAATAGTAGCACCACAGAGCAGGGATTATTGGGTGGGTGCATTATTCCTATCCCGGCAGTGTCACTGAGGTGTTTAAATTAAACTACATCAGCACCGCTGCACTAAAACCCCCCTCACCACATCAGTGTCACTACAATCCACCACCCAAATGATACCTGTTCTGTGATGCTCCTGACCAATAGAGAACAGAGAACCAACAGGGGACTAACAACAACAAAAAACACAGATGGACTACAGTCTGTAATTGTACAAAAACTACAAAGTCCATCTGTATGATAAGTGGAAGAGAAAGATGGAGCAAGAAGGGGGCGTGTCCAGACTTTTAACTGATACTGGAATGAAATGTCTGGGTCTTTAAAAGTTCTATATGTTATTTCTAAATGATTCATTATTATTTAATAATGTTGGTTCTAAACCCCACGTTTAGCCCCTCAGTTGATGACACCATTCAGCAGGGAGGTGGTTTTCGGGAGCCGTACCTGGACACACCGGGTTGCAGGCCAGTTTCTGGATGGCTGCGCCGTCACATATGGCTCCTCCGTTGAGGGGCGCGGGGTTGGTGCAGCTGCGCGTTCTCTTTTGGAACCCTTTTCCACAGCGATTGTTGCAGACCGACCACTCGGTCCACGTCGACCAGCCGCCGTTCACTGTGGAAACCGAACGAGAAAAAGTTTGTTTCTGACAAAAGTTTAAAGGCTGGATCGGATCAAAGAGGCGATGCATTTGCTATTCATTATGCGGCGTGGTGCTTTGATGAGAACAGAGGGAGAAGGCTTGTTATTGCAGTGGCTATTTCTGTACGATTGTTGTGGCTCCTGAGACAATAGCAGACTCCATTTCACAGATGAAGCGAGACTCGAGAGAGATGATGGAGGAAAGAGGCTGCGGCTTTGGACTCGGGACGGCCTGCGCTCGTCAAGGCGCCAGGCGCTCGGGAGGAAAGCGGATTGTGGAGGTAGAAGACGAGCGATTTCTTGGTTAATCTCGGACTTTTGCTACCCCTTCGCCCCGCGCTGGAACCTTTGTGGGTCTGAGCTTTCATCCCGTCGAGTCCCCTTATCTCGCCTAGACTGAGCCGCGCACTCGGACTTCCTGCGACTCGGCCGCTTCAGCCGGACAGATTTGATTTTTTTTTTCTCCTCTGGATGAGCCGACTTCAAAAGGCCTGTGCTCTCAGCCGGAGCTCTCAGCACAGTCTGCGTTTCGGCCGGAAAAAGGCCGGCTAATATTTTAACCTATTACCCTATCGGCTCTTTTCTGACATCCGCGGTTCCCTCAATGTCGTCTTTTTTCTCCGTCCGTCGCTGTGATAATAAAAAAAGGCGCAATGGCAATGGAGGGGAAAGAACTTAAAATAATGGAGCTGGGATAATCCCCGAGCTTTCCGTGCCACACAAGTGATTTAGAGCTCTGCTTTGGCTTCAGACGGGAAGTCAGCGGCCAGATCCAGAGCTGAAACTCGACCCCGGTGACGTTAGCCCCTCTTTAGGGCCACCGTCATGGTGGCTTCAGAGGCAGAAGGAAAAGCTCAGCACACAGGCCGCCTTCAGACACATGACGAATGTAGATGTATATTGTAGAAATATCTTCATTAAAGACTGAAAAATACAGAGCTTCTGTTTAGATACCGATTCTGCAGCATCACCGTCAGGGTTTGCTTTTCATTTAATTCCCTCTGACCTTTAACTGCACAACTAACCTGATCAGACACCGAGGTTCACTTTGTCCTCGCTCGCTCGCTCACAGTGTGTAGTTTATATAATCATGGCTCTGTTTTAGTCGTATGTTATTTATTACAGCAGTTCAATCCTGTATGACAGGAAAAGCAGCGTGGCTGCATCCCAAACCTCAAACTGCTCCACTAAACTTGACATACTATGTGGTATCATGCTGTTTGTGACATCTGCTGTCCCACATTTTCATTTTTTTTTATACAATACTGATTTCAAAGCTCAGTTGTGGCAAAGTGAAATTAGTTTGATATTCGATAGTTGAAATCAAAACACAAACTCGCTGCATAAAAGATGTCAAAACAACTGGAACAACAGAGCAAACCGAACCCGGGAACAATACAAGCTTATAGGGCAGAGAGCCAAAAGTTAAAACATGGAACCGGCATTTAAATTAAAAACTAACATAATACTGTATACACATACATATATACACACACACACACACACACACACACACACACACACACACACATATATATATATATATATATATATATACATATATATATATATATATATATATGGGGAGAACAGGGGAGAACGTTTCGGGCGCTGGGCAGATACACCCAGGACAGGGCGCCAATCCATCGCTGGGCACACACTCACTCACACAAATACACTCTATATAGGGCAATTTGGAGAACTCAGTTGACTTGATCCATGTTCTTGGACTGTGGGAGGAAATCGGAGAACCCGGAGGAAACCCACGCGGACACGGGGAGAACATGGCAACTCCACCCAGATGGGGATTTGAACTGGGAATCCCTAGTGCTGAGAGGAGAACGTGCTAAACCACTAAGCCACCGTGCCACACACACACATATATATATATATATATATATATATATATATATATATATATATATATATATATATATATATATATATATATATATATATATATATATTAATATTTATATATATATATATTATTTTTTATTTTATTTATGTGTGTGTGTGTATACCCCACTGATCCCTTGACCTCACAAGATTTCTTCTATTTGAAACTAAACACAGAATAATTTTCCTTGCCACTGTCACCTTAGCTTGATCTTTTAGGGTTCTAGCTCTATACGAGTTAATAAACCTCACCCTGAATTAATATTATTTTTGGATAAATCAGTGTAATTTTTGGTAAAATAAACTAAATCAAATCCAAAACAAGCTGCTTTGTTGTTCAAAACTGTCAAATCAGCGTTCAGATGTTTATTCCTCGAACCCGACGCCGAGCCACTTCCCAGCACTTTGTCAGAGCGATTTGTGGGCGTTACGATTTCGTAGGAAATCTGTTGAAATTGCAGACTTCTTTGATCTCAGCATCCTCAGTCAGCAGAAAATTCTTCCTCAATCAGTAAATATTACAGACGCGGCTTAAAGGTTCGACACGCAGCCGTGAGTTTAACTGCCGCTGCTTCGTACAGGTCATTCACCTCACACAGAGCATCACAGCTGCCCTGACAGACGGTCACGGATGTGAGGACATGCCTTAAGAGACGCATTATTAGTTTATATATTTTTGAATACTGTTACGAAAGCAGATTTTTAATTTTTATTAGAAAAAACAGCCGTCTGAACAGTCTGCGGTCACACTGCTGCCACCTTCTGGCCTAATCTGCTACTGTTTCATCTTCATTTAATGGGTCAGTAACAACAATGCAAATCAGGGATGGGGGTCATTCTGTAAATTAGACTGTATTTATATTTATTGTTGTAAATACTCAATTATAAGTTTTTCCACCCCCCCCCCACTTGCTTTAGCAGAATGCTTTCACTCCATGGTCAATTTTCAAGTGCTTCCATACACATCATGTGACCTGATGTTACATCACAGTATCGTTTTAATGTGTTTAAGACATTAAACTCGCGTTGAACCTGGGAATTACATCAGATCCGCGTAACTCGGATTTATCTGTCCAGTTGTGTTTTTTTTTTTTTGGATGCACAGCTGTTTCTGTCGCACCACACTTCGTTCGCTTCTCATTTTCCTCGCCTTAAATTTGCCGTTCCACCGGGCTCATCTGCTCTCCGGCGCTTCCAAAGCCCTCCTCCCCCATTTACCTTATTCCAACACAGGAGGTCATTTATTCTTCAGGCTAGACTGGGGAGCAATTCCAGAGAGTCTCAGGCTGAGGAAGAGACGGTGATTTATGACCGTCAGGGAAAGCAGAAAACTACCGGTTGCAAGATTTAAGCAAGATGGGAAGAAAAACAGGCTCTGATAGCAGCAGGTGGGGAGGCTTCACTACACACAGGGTTTTCAGTTTTTTTCATTTCCCATTGAGAGAAAACGCTTTTCCTCTTTAACAGATAGGATAAGAGCTGCAGCTTTGACTTCCTAACTCATCAACCCATCAGCGCAGAGGCAGGGTCGTGTTCAGGGGAAAATGTCCCCCGTGCTCCAAGACTTTGAGAATTGCCTGGGATTGTTGGCAGGGGGTCGTTCCAGCTCGTCAGCGCATCCACCGTTTCTTAAGATGAAACATCTTCCTGCCACGGGGACCGGAGAGGCGAGATCAGACCCTGTAAAAAGTCTTAGAAAGCGCTGAGACAAAGGTGTTCAGAAGTGGGCTGTCACCAGGAAAAACAGCTCAGTTTGAGTTGAGCAGAGTGAGATCTGCTTCTAATCTCATGCTGTTAGCAGATTTATAAATGTGTTGGGAAACGTCAAAACGTCTGACGGAATACAGAACCCGTCAAAAGTTCTCTATTTTCTCCACTTCATGTAAAGATGGACTTTGTAGTTCTACAGTTCCACTCTGTAGTCCCTCTGTTTGTGTCCTACAGTTCTTCATACTGTGTACTCTGTTCTCTAATGGTCAGAACCCCAATAGTACCACCACAGAGCAGGTATTATTTGGTGGGTGCATTATTCCTATCCCAGCAGTGTCACTGAGGTGTTTAAATGAAACTCCAGCAGCACTGCTGCACTAAAACCCCCTCACTGCATCAGTGTCACTACAACCCACCACCCAATTGATACCTGTTCTGTGATGCTCCTGACCAACAGAGAACGGAGAACCAACAGGGGACTAACAACAACAAAGAACACAGATGGACTACAGTCTGGAATTATAAAACTACAAAATCCATCTATATGATATGTGGAGGAAATATATGATGCAGCCAGAAGGGGGCGTGTCCTAACTTTTGACTGATACTTTAAATGTTTCCAAACTTAGAACAGATTCATTTAAAGATCTTCTGTTCATGCAGAACTCTGCATCTGGCCGCTGAGGAACAGGTTTATACACTGACCTTAAGCTAGAGATCAATCATGATTAGAGTCCCTGTCCCTTATGATGTTTCTTCAAAAGATTTTCTATAAATAAACATCACCATTACCCAGAAGTCCATCCCTGAATCTAATCAGTACAATTAGAATTTATACTTTTTGTCATGTTTGTGTGATGGAAATAAAACCTCATTATTTTGCAGTTTGTTAAACACGGCACTCAATCCTCAAATCCACCAAGCTGCAAATGTGGGCCCTTGAGAAAGGCCCTTAACCCTCAGTGCTACAGGGCTGCTGTCTTATATCTGACCCTGCTTTCTGATATGGACAACCAAGCTGGGAACCCTGAAATGCTTCTGAGAAACGATGTGATGGAACATAACAGGTTTACCTTACATTCATATATCATTAATTCATTAAAAAATACATAAATATTAAAATTTCTAAAAGTTCTCTTAAATGCAACACAGCAACAACTAAAACAATGGGATTTTTGGAAAACTGAAGCAAGAGACATCAGAACGGAGACCTTTACGGTTCAGAGACAGAAGGTCAGAAGGTTTATGTCGGGTGTTGTGACCCCAGAAAAAACATAAAAGAGCTTTTATTACTCTAATCATAAACTCACCTCTGAAGGATTCTCCGAGGTTAAAGTGTTAAAGTGCACAGGTTGAAAAAGGCAAACTTTTAATTAAAAACACGCTTAAAAATGCGTGCGATATAAAAGCCAGGTACAAACGGAACCTCCTGGACTAAATACACCGTTTGAAATCTGTCCTGTAATTAACGGCGTATACATTAAAAAGAGCAACGGAGCAGTTACTTGAGTGAAACGTTGCAATTTTTGCAAGAATAAAAAATAAATTACATGTTTATATAGCGGGTCACGGAAAGACGAGCGGAATGCACAGAGGTGAGCTAATAACAATCGAAGTGCAAAGTCAGGTATCCAGCCTGAGCAGGAAGATTAGTCAAGTGCCGATTGCAAACGGCAGGTGGTTAAAAAGAACTATGATTTCAAAACCAGGAAATTAAAAATACAGGGGACAACTGAGGCATTGGGAATCTCAGATGATTAAATACCTCCACGAGAAGGCACAGACCAATCACAGCCAGGGAGCAATGAAAGTGCAGGTCACACAATATTAAAAGGGAATTATAATGAAGTATATGGAGGTCAGGACCAACAAACATCCATCCATCCATTATCTTTTGCTTTATCCTTTACTAAGGTCACGGGGGGAGTTTCATATGCCCATCCAGGGGAGAACGTTTTGGGTGCTGGGCAGATACACCCAGGACAGGGTGCCAATCCATCACTGAGCACACACTCACTCACTCACACACACACTCTATAAGGGGCAATTTGTAAAATTCCATGTTTTGGACTGTGGGAGGAAACCGGAGAACCCGGAGGAAACCCACACGGACACGGGGAGAACATGGAAACACCACCCAGATTGGGATTCGAACCGGGAATCCCTAGCACTCTGGAGAACATGCTAACCACTAAGCCACCTGGCCAACAAACAAAAAAAATTACAATAATAAAAATATAGTTTCATTTAATTTGCAGTGTTCCTTAATATTTCATGCAAAACATCATTTAAATATTTATTTAATACTTTTTGTGGTTTAATGAGACAGGGGGAGGGTCTTATAGAGGCCAAAAAAAACTATATTTTGACCGTGCACTGACTAGTATCTCTTTACACCCTAAAAAAAAATCGCTATAATTGTATAATTCGCCTCTGCAACCAGCATGTTACTATTTAAGTATTTAAAATGCATCGATTTCCGCTGTAATCCGCGTCATTATTCATAAATTCCAAACAAGAAATATGCATGAGAGTTAATTCCTTACCGTAGACTATCACCGTCGCTGTAGTGCTTCTTCGTTTGGCCACAATGTTCTTAGCAACGCAGGTGTAGTTGGCCGTGTCAGACAGTCGGGCCTGTTTGATGATGAGGTTGTGGTCGATGGTGATATAAAAGTTGCGGTCGTCGGCAGGATCGATGATCTCTTCGTTTTTCAGCCACTCCACCTGTGAATATACAGACGTATTTATGTTTTTATTTTACATTTGTATTTCTACTTATATATATTTTATTCAACATACATATATACTTATATTTACTTATATATTGTATCCAATATTTTGTTTTTATATTTCTATTCTGTGTTTGTTGTTAATCGAACCTTAATATACCGTGATATTGAACCGCTTTGGTTGTCCTGAATTTCCCTTTGGGATGAAAAGAATTATCCATTTATGGTTCTATCTATTTATATTTGAATATCACACCGCTGCAAATAAATAAGACAAATTAACTCCAAACTGGGAATCATCCATCATTAGAACTCAACTATCCAAATGCTTTAGACAGAATGAGCACAGAACCCTCTCCAAAACCTTACCAAAAACCTTTAAAAGCCTAAACGTGGACGTGCGATTGCCACAGGGAGTCGTTTAGAAACGTAGAGGACGATTCACCTTCTCACTTTGCAAATTCAATCTAAACTTTTCTACATGCATCCAAACTGCCTCGATAAATCAAAGAGGAACCTTTAAATCCCGCCGTTCCCGTTTACATTTCAATAAAGTCAAATGAACTCGGGAGAGTTTACATCTGCGTTGCCTGAACGTCTATAAAACGTCAATACCCATCATGTTCCCCTTTTATTTGCCCCAGAACAAAAGCCCGGTCGGACGAGGCGTGAAGGAAATACGGTGTTATTCTTGGCGCCGACAGCCTCCTCGACCTTTCCTTATGAGTTCCTATTTCCCAATGATGCCGATATTGGACCCGAGGTCATATCTGGAGAGCGTGTAACGGTTTGGAGGCTTTATTTGACCATAAATCTCGCTGTTTTTTCCTCCTGCTCGGCCCTGGGGAGGCGACGTCACCGACTGTGGCGAGTCGATACTGCAGTAGATCTGAGCAGCTGGAAATCCATGGTGAGCAGCTATCACGCGTCTCTGGAGGCGGCTCGGACAGACCGGCCATGCACATCCTCTCCATTTGAGTAGGTCAGGTAGTGAACATGTCCGAACTGCAGACTATTATGTCTCGTATTTGGGTCTAAATATCACTTAGGAGAGCAGAGGGGTGGGTCGGATTGGAAAAGCTTTTAGGCGCTGCATTTTTCAAACCTTTGTGAGACAGAGGGAGCGTCAGATAGCATCTTATTTAGCCCGCAAGTTCAGACTGGTGCGCTGAGGCTTAAAACAACAGCTTTACAGAATTATAAGGCAAATATAAACAATGCAACGAAAAAAACAGGTCAAATGTTTACACTCTGAACCCCCCCCCCCCCCCCCCCCCTTTTCATCAACATCTATCACCATATACTGCGAACAACTAGGGATGAGACGATATATTGTATTTGCACTTAATCGTGATTAAAAAATTTTACAATTAATTGATCATGGGGGCAACTTAAAATCGTCATGACGACATTGTTGACAAAATTGGTTTAGACCAAGTGGAGCAAAAATAAGGTCCCACTCGCAGCACACTCGTCTGTTTACTCTGTCCATACAGAAAAATAAACTAGTTTTGTTTTAAATATAATATATAAATGTGAACTTTAAGGGACGCAGATTTACTTTTTTATGTCAATATTCAGCAAAAGCCCTGCATTGTCATGGTTTTGGATTATTACACATAATAACCATAGAACCGTAATTATTTCCAAGACAATAATCCTACCATCAAACTCTGTAAACGTCTCGTCTCAAGACTAGACTAGTGGTTAGCAACATGTAGCATCTCTAACATCCTGCCGACCCTAATTAATGCTTTTTTTATGTGATTACAGGTTTTAATTTTTATAGACACTCCTAATGAAAGATCTACAGTGATGGCAGACCCTGTTGTTTAAATGTATTTTTATTATATTTTTTTACCAACACCCAAAAAAATTGTTTCCTCGTTGATGGCAAAGTCATTAAAGGGATCAGGCCATAATAAAAGCAAACTTCTGCATATAATGTGCAATTTTCAGTTTTATCGTTTCCCATTATTGTTTATAAATTTTTAATAGGTTTGCGTCTCCGCCCGCGCGTGCGTGCGCCCTGTACCAAACTGGCTGGGCGCAGCAATATCCTGCGTTTATCCTACACCCCCCCCCCCCTCCCGCTGCAAACCCTCCATGCTGAGATTGATAACAAGCCCCTATAGGCTTCTCCATTTCTCAGCACGACGGTACGTTGTGCAGGGTCGTTAACACCGGCGCATAAGCTCCATTTGCACATATGGCACATAAGCGTTTCCGTTGACAACCTAACGCATGATGTCTCTCTCAGATGCTCGAGTGACATTAAGTTCTGACGGAGTTTAAAGGCTTAAAGGGCAACACCTACCAGATGAGGACATATGATATGATGACGTAAGGATTCAAAACACATAAATCATATTGTTTTATGGCACATGGAGGAGAACATGTGACCCTTAAGGGTCTGCAATGTAGTTTTAATAGTCAGACTAAACCACTGAGGTCATTTTATAGTCAGGACCATGACAATGACACCCTTATTTGGCATTATGGGTCTCTAAACAGGGCATCAATGATTAAAAAAAACAACAACAGTGCTCCCAAAAATCACCTCCATCCTGTTCTGTAGTGACAAAACATATAAACTGATGCATTTCCATCTGCATTCATTCTTTCATTCATTCATTCATTCATTATCTTCCGCTTTATCCTATATCAGGGTCGTGGGGGGGTTCCCCATGCCCATCCAGGGGAGAACGTTTCGGGTGCTGGGCAGATATACCCAGGATCTATCGCTGGGCACACACTCACAAACACAGACACACTCTATATGGGGGAATTTGGAGAACTCAACTGAATTGATCCATGTTTTTGGACTGTGGGAGGAAACCGGAGAACCCGGAGGAAACCAACGCGGACACGGGGAGAACATGGAAACTCCACCAGATTGGGATTCGAACCGGGAATCCCTATCGCTGAGAGGCGAACGTGCTAAACCAGTAAGCCACCGTGCCACCCCTGCATTCATTCTGAACTACAAAATCAGTCATTACCCCAACAGCGACATCTACTGGTTGATCAAAAGTGCCGAGGTTCAGAGCCCAAACTGCCCTTATTCCTGTTTGCACCCATTTTACAGCTTTCAAACCCTGCTGGTTCCTTTTCCCATGGTGCTATTTGGATGCTGGTGGGAGAAACACTAGTGGGAGTGGGATACAAAAGAGAAAACACCAAATGGACCGAATTAGATTGAGGAATGAACCTCCGAAAAGGTAACAGTCATCCAATCAGCTGATAAACTGTGGCTTAACCAAAATAAACGGCGTCTAGCTTCACATGCTGATCATTAAATCCTGCAGGGTTCATCCATAAAGAATCGGAACCACAATGTAAAATAAAGTGGGAGGAAAAGCTTTCATTGAAAGGAAATAAGAGTGAGTGTGTAATCAATAAGGATTATACAAATCCAGCGGGTACGAGACAGCTTGGAGTGATTATAGACACCACTCCGTTCAGGAAGGCAAACAGGCAAACACTAAACAGGCTGACAGGAAGTGGGGAAAGGTGTGTGTGTGTGTGTGTGTGTGTGTGTGAGGGAATGCTGGCACGCTCGAGCATGTGTTTATATGCAGTGGTACGAGCATGCACGTGGGCGTGACCGTGCATCCAAACACCTGAATATTTGCGAAACACGTGGCGTAAATACAGAATCGCGGAATCCGAGCATCTGCGGCGCAGGTGCACGCTGGGAATTCGGGCGAGAGTCTGGAAGTGAGCGCACGGGTTCATGAGTGTGTGCTCGTGTCCCGTGGACAGGGCCACGTCTGGCTGCTGATTGGAGCAGGCCTTCCCCGCTGGGTCACTGATCCTGTTATTTCGGCCACCGCTGTTCCCGGAGGAGCGGGGCGTCGGGGGCGCAGTCAGAAAGACGCCGTATTCCACTCCTTTAATCAAAATCCACTCACCTCTCACACAGGTGTCAGCGGCGCCGGGCGCAATCCGCCGCCGCTTGCTGTTTAAACGGCGACGCCGTCAGCTTCCCGCGCAGGCACGAGGGGCAGGCTCACCGGCGGGCGAGCCGCCTGGTTACCCGGAGGCTGCGGGGTCATCCTGAGGCTCCAGGACTTCAAGAGCCGAAGCAGAAATCGAGATGTCAGCCGGTCTGTTGGCTCAGCCAGCGACACACAAAGGCACGAGACTTCAACTGGGACCTGTCCCCGGGAAAAAGGGGAACTGGTTTCCAGCAATAGTCCGGACTTAATGAGGTACATAACGAGGACTGAAGGACGGGATCCGGGAGTCCTCATTACACCGGAGCCCGGGTCCAAATCGTACGCTCGGAAGTTGAGCGCCGCGGAGCATGTGTTTAATTAAAATACATAACAAAAACAAGCAGCTGTTTGGCTCGGCTGCGCACCGAACGCTCGGCAGGACGGAGGGAGCGCCGCCGCCACCTGCTCTGAGGCGTCTTGCCTTCCTCTTCATTTTTAAGTCACAGCCTCGCTGGATTTCAGTCCATTATGTCATCGGGGCAGTCATAGGCATGTGGTTAAGGAACCTGGAGGTCCCCGCTTCCATTCCCGGTCCCACATAGTACTATGGCTGGAGTGCCCTTGGGTAAGGCACCTAACCCCAATTGCCCCCCGGGCTGCCCACCGCCCCGGTCACGCGTGCTCACTTCAGGGGCGAGTTTTTGGTAGCGAAACCTCCCCCAGAAGAACCTGTGCTACGGAATCCTGATACTGAATTAGAACACACATCACACACAGACCCCCCCCCTCATCCCCTCACGCCTCCACGGCTTTACTCTCCCGGTCCAGCAAGATGGGCCTGAGCGCCGCTATGTGGCTGACCGTGTCAGTCTATGTTGTTATAGATGTGCTGTGCTTAAGGCAAATTGGCCAAAAGATAGATTGGCGCCCTCTCCTGGGTGTATCTGCTCAAAATGATCTCCCCTGGATGGGCATGCGGAGCCCCCCGTGACAATTAAGCGGAAGACAATGAATGGATGGATGGAAATACTAGACCCAGGGTAACCTAGCAACCCTTGTTATAATAAGAGTTTAAAGAAATGAAATCTGCTAATCTTAAAACAGAGTGACGTTCCAAAGAAACTCGATGCATTCAACCCACAGTATCTTCTGCCTACTGTAAAGTACAGTGTGGGGGTGGGTGTTCACGATATCTTATAGGAATCACGAAAAACAGCCACAGCTGAGGGGGGAGCAGTCTTTCTAAGTGATGGGCTCATATTTCCGGAGGGCATCAGCCTCGTGTGTTACGCTAAAATGATTCAGAATTGGTTCAGCGAGCATCAGAATGGAGTTAAGTGTCTCCTCGACCTCCGCAATCACCAGACTTTAACATCATTAACACGGGAGATCAGGAGTCAGACTGTCAAGTACGTCTCCACCTACTTCATCAAGAAAGGACGAGCTAAACGAGTGTCTTCTGCAACGACGTTCCAAGAAAGATCAGAGCGAATGGCAGCTTTTAATCTCGTTAGCTAATTAATGAAAGTCACGTGTTATTCTGCTTAAATGTAATTAAGATTATACAACTCACAGATTATATCTAACCAGCCTTCTTTCTGGCCCGATCTGGTGCTGAAGTTTTCTGCAAGAGGGGTAAACGTAAATTTTAGTGTTTTTTTTTGGAAAAAGATGCTGAATTTGATTTATTTGAGTAACCGGGCCGTTGAAATAGCAATCTGCCAAAGTCAGACGACAAGTGACACTCTGAAGTAACGGTGTGGATTTGTATAGGACACACACACATGCGCGCGCGCACACACACACACACACACACACACACACACACACACACACACACACACACATATATAGACTAAGTATATAGACTATATTACATATATATTACCCATCCATCTGTCATCTATGCCTAATCTTTTGGGCATTCATGGGGGTAATGTCTGAGGCACTGGGTATATACACTCAGTACAGGACGCTAAACTATCTCTGAGCACATACTCACACAAATACACCCACTATATAGGGGCAATTTAGTTCAGCCAATTCACTTTGAACCTATATTTTTAGACTGTGGGAGAAAACCTATGCGGAAACAGAGAGAACGTGGAAACTCTACCCAGATTAGGATTCGCACCCGAATCCTCAGGGCTGAGAGGTGGACGTGCTGACCATTAAGCCACTGATACAGTATTTAGCAAAACACTATACAGGTGATGCTGGTGTTGTAGCCGATCAGATTAAAGGTTCTATGTGTTGAGATAGGACTGCTTGTTTTTTTTTTATCTGCTTAAAAATTCCAGGAACGATATAGATATGTGTATAGGTTTATAGTTTGTATATAGGTATGTGTGTGTGTATATAACTGTGTATATATGTACAGTATATATGAATGTACGTATAGGTTGTTGTTTTTTTCCCCTCTCTCTCCTTTTTTTAGGTTGTTTCTTTTTTCCCCCTCTCTCTCCTTTTCCTCCTCTTTTCTCCCCTGTCATGCATTGGCTGAAAAATTCAAATCAATCAAATAAAAGCACAATTAACAGGAATCGGCTACAATAATCTGTAGAACTGTTCCCGTAAAAACGTAAAAGCAAACATGTATGGTACATCAGTGCAGTCAGATTACCATTCAGATTGCAAAAGCTACCAGACATGACAGGTTAAAAAAAAAATATTCCAGGAAGGTTTACAGGAGTGTTACAGAAACACTCAAAGTGCCACCTGGCACCAACAATCATGCCACGGTCCAAATCCCTGCGATCGCATTCTCCCTTTTCCAATTTTGAATTGAAAATTTCACTGATTAATGAATGAATGACGGCGTGAATGAGTGAGTGAGTGTACAGGTTCCTGCTATCTGTACAAGAGTTGAATGTGATATTAGGGATATGAAGTCTGCAACAATCCTTTAGAACATGATAGCATCTTTAGTTCCATAAATATAGTATCGGGTTGTCATCACCCTGCAGCTGCCCGCCAGCCAAACATCTTCCTCTTTTTTCAGTCTTTTAGTAAATTAGCGTATGTGATAAGTGCATGAATGGCGCTGAATTATTCACCAACAGCTGTAAGGTGTGAACGTGTATCTGATGTCAGCCGAGCGTATGCGCTGCTCATTGTTGCTTCGCGCAATGCTACTTCAAATCATGGCGTCTCTTGACATCGGGACTTGTGGGAAGAGCAGGAACTATAACACGTACCATCTCACATAGCAACACACCCACATGTATTAGTGTCCACACACACACACACACACACACACACACACACACACACACACACACAAAAATCCCCTCCGTCACAGACGGCAGCCTGCGAATCAAAGAGTCTCTTTTCAATCTCGTTTTGTCATGCCACCTCCCACCCTCCTGCTCCCCCTCCCACACGGGCGACGCTCAGCCGTCGCTGCTGCCGACTGCCATCGAGACGTTTAGAGCCGTAATTGGCAGATTTCTTGACATTAATGAAAAGGAAATTGCCACGTGTCAAAACGCCGAATATTAAGTTAGTAAAGGGCTTTGAACAAAGAGGCTGCAGACAGTCAGCATCCTCTATTTCTTTCATGCAAACGCATGTGTGAGTGTGTGTGTGTGTGTGTGTGTGTGTGTGTTTGTGTGTGTTTGTGAAAATCAGTTTAACTGATCCGTTCACTGTTTATTCGATCAGCTCCAATTACCATATAGAAGCACTTTGTACTTTTGTAATTACAGACTGCAGTCCATCTGTCTTTCCATATTCTCGTTAGTCTTTAATCTCTTCTCGATCTCAAGCACCCTGTAGACAGGGCCGTTTGGGGGCCCCAAGCAAAATGGCCCACCAACCAAGTATAAACTTAAATTAACAAAAGTAATAATTAAACACTTGAAACAAAACACTGCAACTTGATGTAAAATATAAAATAAAATAAAAAATTTCCTAAATTAATTCTGCTTGTGAAGTAAAAAGAAATGAGTAGAAAATGGGCAATTTATCCATAGAAAACCACTAATTAGTAAATTACTTGGTAAATTTTTATTTGATTCGTCTGTTGAAGAACAATTGTCTTTTCAGCTTAAGTTTCAGCTTAATCGGAGAATGGGGAAGTGGGGCAAATAGCATTTGCAAACTCTGGTTTACCCATAGGTCATAGCGGCGTTAAAAGACACATGTTTTTATATCTAAAAAATAATAATAAAGAAAGGAAAGTTAATAGTAATTTATGCAACTAGTGGGAGGGGCCATTTTGAAGGGGATTTTAATAACGGTGTCCCTTGTACTTTACTATGTTAACCGTTACAGAATTTTGTCGTTGCATGCAATTTATAATGATGTAATGGTGTTTATAATGATGTAATGGGGTTTGTAATGATGTAATGAGGATTGTAATGATGTTTTCAGTGTAAATGTTAATTCACGTGCAATCCGTCACTTCTCCAAGGATTTTTTTGGGGGCAAATGTAACTAAAAAAAAAAAAACACTAAAAGAACAGATGTCCATATAAAATATAAGTCTTGTCTGTGCACAACATCTCTAATCACTATTCACTGGTGCTGCTGCTTTAACCACGTAGAGGTAACTAAAAAACTACATGAGTGCAGTAGGACATCTCCTCCACCCTTTACATCCTTTATTGTGGTTTATTCATGAAGCTATTACAGTGCAGAAAAGTGTAGGTCACTGGTACTAATACTTAAATAGTTCTGTTGATTTTAATTACCCATGCTGTGTGCTGTTAGTTTAAGTATTGCGCCCCCTGTCAGCTATTCCGATCACGATTATGTAAACATATGATCGGACAGCATGCACACTGCTGATTGGTAGCTGCACAGGCACCAATATTCATAAAGGAAATTAAAACAAGGGGTCATTACCCACATCGAGAGAAACATTAGGAGCCAATTATTCAATCCTGACTGCATCAAGTGAAGCTGACATCAATTTAATTTCAAGCACCTGGGTGCGTTGGGGAATGTGAGCCTGTTTGTGTGTGTGTTGTGTGTGTGTGTGTGTGTGTTGTGTGTGTGTGTTGATGTAGCAGCCTGATTAAATGTGCGGCACGGATGAAGGCAAACCTGCATTAATATCTAATGAAGCACATCAATTGCTTTAAATGGCAGGAGCATTTAAATAATCGTTAACCGAACGGGGAGGAAGTCTGCAGGCCTAGAATTAGGCCGAACCCCGAGCCAAAGCGAGCATGCTCGGAGTGGACCAGGCCCTCCCTGTGCGGGGAAGCAGACCGTAGTAATGTCTCCTCCGGGGTTTGACTTATGGCTGGAATAAGTACATCAAAAACAACAGAGCATTCGCTAGCCTGTGATTTGGGACATAATGGGGTGGTGCGATCCGAGATGCTTTCCAGATGAAAGGGCCCGAAACAAAGAAACGAAATGAAAACATCACGGCAATCTGCTCGCACTTTAATCGCCTCCATATTGCGTCGGATTTGGGGGCCAGGGAGCGATGTGCATATGACACGAGAGGAAACGGCGTGCCGTTGGAACGGCCCGCTCGGCTCGGCTCCTGAATAATTTACACTCCAGACTCGAACGGGGCTTATTGGACCAGATCCGACCAAAATCACAACACACATGTTCGCTCGAGGGAAAGAAAAGCACACACCACGGACAGAGCAGCAACAAATCTCTCCGACTCGAACAGATCCTTCATTGTGTATACAACAGGGCCCCTTGTACTTCCCACACAAAGAACAAAGATCTGGCTCCTTGTTTTGAGTTTCACACTGATCTACAGCGTCGGGTCAACGGCAGTCCAGACCGACGCTTCCACTGAGGAATCTCCAGCTTCTCATCCAGAGCACTGCCAGAGCACTACAGCAGCGACCTTAGAGGACTTTAATCTTCATTAAAGGGATGATTAACACATTCAAATTCATTTTTTCCTGACCACACACTCAGATATAATGAACAGAACCTAGATTTCTATTGGACTAATGGTTTTGCAGTCTGGCTGGGATGTTACTGTGAAGAGCGTTGTGTACATTGAGAGGGTTTTCAGAATTTTTGGAAAAATGGATACCTGGTAATTTAACTAAATAACTGTTCACTGAGGTCATTGTTGAACTGTCCATTGATGTTTCCAACAGACAATATCTCACGGCTGCTATATTGTATATTAAATTTATATTTATATATATTTAGCCCAGCGCCCTGTCCTGGGTGTATCTGCCCAAGACCTGAAACGAAGATAATGAATGAATGAATTTATAAATATTTAATTTTTAATATATTATATTTAATTTTTTTATTGCTATTATATTTTTATATTTACATTTTTATTATATGCTGCTATATGTATTTTTTTTTTATTATTATTATTACTATTATTACCATTTTTTTTTTTAACATAACATTTCAATGTAAAAATTTTTAATTCCACCACTTTGGGTAAACTGGGTCCGTGAAACTGAATTTTATTTACATTTCATGTACCACATGTTACGTAAATGACAATAAAATCTCCTTGAATCCTTGAATGTCCTGCCTCTTTAATACTGTCCAAAAAGGATGTGTCTGTCCATCACTGAGCCTTGGTCCTCACAGAGACCAGCATATTGCAAAAGTCATATATTTATGTAAATAATAAATCGATAAATCCCGTCTGCCATCCTCATTGTGTTCAGCCATGTCCCAAACTGACATATTTAATATCTAGCGCCCTTTTTGTCATAGACCCTACAAATCCGTCTTCCTCCATCAGCTCAATCGAACCTGTAGACCTGATGGCTCTGCTGTTACAGCGTTAGAGGATGAAACTCAAGTGTGTTCTTTCTTCCCTTTGGTCCAAGAAGCACCGTTAAGTGTTCTACCCAAAACAAGTGTGGTGCATGGGATCCAAGGGATCCGGTCTGAACCCTGAGACAAAGGCTATGGAAATCCTTCAGACTCTGTCATGTTGTAACATCCATGGCTGGATGACAGGCGAGAAAAAAATGGCCTCCCATTCCTCCAAGGTAACAAGGGCAATTACGCTTGAGGTCAGGGCTTGAACCCGCAATCTCTCACTGATGAAGTCGAAAAGCCGATGCTTTAGTTTTGCACGGCGAACTTTTTAACAGATGGATGGTGAAATCACCTCATATTTCTTGTCCATCTGCAGCCCTTGTTTCTATATTATGAAATCAGAGCTATTTAACACCTTCCGCATTCCTACAAACTGCCAGATCACTTCAGTGTTTGCATCCACAGACAGTACAGCCTGCTGCCCTGATCATACCGTATTACCCGACCCCCTCCAGCACTCCATTATCCCTCATCCACATCCCCATGTTAAAACATTTTCAGCTGGATTTAGGCCTGGGAAGTGTTTTCGGTGGTTACACTTTTTTTTTTTTTTTTTTTTTTTTTTTTTAAGCAGTTGCGAATGCCATTACAGTGTTGAAAGCACTTTCCAGCTCACTGTACCCACGTTAATGTGGACGGGGTCGTGAGAGGGAACGTTTTGAAAGGTGGGATCCGTTCGGAGGAAATACGCGACGGCCGAATCGGCGATGCAAAACAGAGCGCGCACGGACGCCAGGACGCAGGCCGAGTGGGTGGAAGACTCACTCGCGCATAGACAGGAACAGTGCGAGAGCGCGAGCGAGAGAGGTGATTAATAGGTGTTGTTACAGCCGGCCATGAGTGGCTGACTCTCCAGACTGAGACGGAGGGAGACGCGAGCGAAGGCATCGAGACTCTGCGGATGGCCCGTGCACAGATGTCCTAATTAACACTGAAGGTCGAGCAGACTGCTGAGGTGTGCCGGCGAGGCTCCACCTTGCTCTCGCTTTTGCTTCCTTCCCTTTTCTCTTTTACACCTTTACTGCCAATTATTTTGGTTCTCCTCTCTCCAGCGAGTAGTGATGCCTGTCATGGGTCTGTCCAAGAGCTGTCAGCGGATTGTTCTACTCCGCTGAGCAAAGTCCATAGGTTTTTCCATCACAACGTACAAAAAAGATGGTTTACTCTCAAAGCTGGACACGGATCAAACCGCTAAACCTGCACCTCAAGGTGATCAGTCTCTCACCTTCGGAACCTTCCGCTAGAGAGTTCATCTCGGAATCAGCAAGCAGAGACGTGCTGAACACACCAGGTGGAGTTTTGCCTCGATTTTGGCTCATCCGCAGCTTGGTTGAGCTTGTTTTTTTTTTTTTTTCACTTGTTTTTGGTTTCGTTTTAATATCTGAAGAGGGTCAATAGATTTTTCAGTGATAGTCATAAAGACAAATCACCCTTAATTTACCAATCGGCACATTCCCAAAGTAAACCCATAAAGGATGCAGTTTCCAACCCGGGACTTTATTTCTATAGCACTCTTCACAGATACAGCATCACAAAGAGAGGTTTCCAAAGCCTTGGGGCCAGCACCTGAAATGATCAGCCATCCCGGGTTTTGAAATGGGTACGAGGTACCACTAATCGCATGTGGTTTGAAGACCTCAAAGACCTGGACGGGCAAAGAGGATTCAAGAGGTCTTTGGTGGCCTGACCATGACATTTTAACCAGAATTTTAAAATGACTCCTCAAATGTACAGGGAGCCAGTGTAGAGAGGCCAGAACTGGAATTCTACTGCATGTACTCTTCTGTGTATCTGGGTTATCAGTGTCTTTTATTTACAATAAAATTAAATAAGTCATTCACAGGATCAGCACCGGACAGCTCTCAGTCTTTGGCTGAGAAATGGTTGAGTTCATATTGAATCTCCTGTCTTTAGTAACCAAGTTGTATATTTTAGCAAATCTGAGCATAATGTGAGACTTTATTGAGATCTCTGCTAAAACTCTGGAGGAGACACATGCAAGATACTGAGGTCTTCATCATAGCTGCAGGAGACTTCATTTTAATCTCATCATTGTCTAAAAGGAACTACAGAGACATTAATGTGATCTCTTTTCTCGTTTTTTTTTCCCCTCTGAGTTCAAAGTACATCGAAGAAAAGCATTGGGTTCTGAACATATTTATTCACCGCAGAACGAGACCGAGGCAATTTTTTGGAAAATCCCCTCCGTTCATGTTTGCCATCGCCAAATATGGGCATAATGAGGATGACAGGCTGAGACTTAAATGTTCTACTGAGGTGAGGTCACTGTTGTAGACATTTGTGTTCCGTCGATGGAACACTAATTAGAAAGTTCTATAAAACTTTTATTAAAAGCATTGTGCAGAAATATGTTTTGGACGGATTTCTAGTTTTCTCGGGACCTGAGCTTCACTCTCGTAGAGCTTGAGTTCTGGGCCTCGTGTCGAATCAGCGGAACACGTACTCCACCAGAACTGTTCTTTCTCCCGAGCACGCTGGCTGGGGCTGTGCATGCTTCTCTCCTTCGCACTCTATTATTCTTATGGTTTACCACATGAATTCCATCCATAAAAGGCATATCAAGTTGTCAGAACAAAATAAATACAAAAAAGTTTATGAATTTAGACTCAATCAAAAGTGAGGAAGTGTTCGCTTGGCACATCTGTTGGGAGCAAAAATATGGAAATGTGGGCCAAATCGATGTGCATAAATATTAATATGCGGGAATGTGCCGGCGCGCACATTATTATTTGTGCAGCAGATAGCTACGGCGTGACACTGAATGAGTTAGCGCTGGCCCCCGTCTCGCGCCGGGAAACCGATCCCACCGCTCAGCTTTTATGGAAAAGAGAACGCGGGTTCAGAGATGGGCTTCATGACGAGAACCTAAAGCTCGGCAGAACCCGGTCTGTCATTCTGTCGCCGCTTCAGTCAGAACTCATGACTCCGTTATAAGACTGACATCATCATGTCAGCGCAGATGTCATAATGGTGTCAGGACTTGTCACGATACAGTGACTCTGGAAAATCATCACGCTTCACTTGTTTTTTTGTCTCACAGCCTGAAATCAAAAATCCAATGAAAACACCTTACTCCAGGTTTATTTATACATGCTGCCTTTCAACGCGCGAACACAGAATAAAAATCAGTTCGGGAACTAAAAATAAACAATGGAACAACGGGGCTGCAACGGCGATCGGTTTCCTTGGTTTAATACTCAATAGAAGTGACGATTGGGGGTCAATTAAAGCCTCCGCCCATATGGACAGGCCTCCACCTGCTTATCTTACAGAGAATAAAGATCAAACCCCAGGACCATCCATTATCTTCCGCTTTATCCTCTACTAGGGAAGCGGGTGGGTTCCCCATGCCCATCCAGGGGAGAACGTTTCGGGCGCTGGGCAGATACACCCAGGACAGGGCACCAATCTATCACTGGGCGCACACTCACTCACTCGAACACACTCTATATGGGGCAATTTGGAGAATTCAATTGGCCTTGATCCATGTTTTTGGACTGTGGGAGGAAACCGGAGAACCCGGAGGAAACCCATGCGGACACGGGGAGAACGTGCTAATCATTAAGCCACCGTGCTGCCCTGGAACAAATACACATTACACAAAATCATGACATCATGTCCCAAGTTAGTCCCAACCTCTAAGAGGTTTTATTTCTGAGATTTGAGCGTGACACTCAACCTCCACCTGATCTGATCAAGAAAGCCTGGAAATGTATACGTTCCATCGAGTCTGTACTGTATGGATGAGCTCAGCACGCTCAAGTGACTCAAATCCAATTTGTTGTCAATGTAAGACAGAACGTGATTTGAGTCACTTCCTGACTCTCCGGATCTACACTGAATTGTACCCTCATGGGGTCCGACCGCCATCAATTATCACGGTCTGATCGGAATTCCTGCGGGCAGTGGCTCACACACGTGAGGCGAGCGCCATGTTGTCTTCAGCAACTCTTCAAACCTCTTGGTACAGCAGAGGCAGCGAAAGCTGTGAAAACAACAACGGCTAGCCATCTGGCTTTATTTTCGCCTTCTCAACCTGATCCTGCACAGCTGACGAACTGGTTGACGTACGCCTGAATCGAAAAAAAAAAAAATCCCATGTACAAGCCATCAGCGGTCCATGAGTCGTCTCACGCCGGCACACTGCTGACTCAGCGTGCACATGGTTTAGGTTTCGGAGGACAGATGTACTTACAGTATAGATACAGGTCTTACTGTTGCTATAACATGTTACTCTGTCCATCCATCCATTATCTTCCGCTTTATCCTATATTAGGGTCGTGGGGGGGAGTTCCCCATGCCCATCCAGGGGAGAACGTTTCGGGTGCTGGGCAGATACACCCAGGACAGGGCGCCAATCTATCGCTGGGCACACACTCACTCACACACACACACTCTATATGGGACAATTTGGAGAACTCAATTGACTTGATCCATGTTTTTGGACTGTGGGAGGAAACCGGAGAACCCGGAGGAAACCCATGCGGACACAGGGAGAACATGGAAACTCCACCCAGATGTGGATTCGAACCGGGAATCCCTAGCGCTGAGAGGCGAACGTGCTAACCACTAAGCCACTGTGCCGCCCTGTTACTCTGTCAGGATGGACAAATGTGGCTAATCAATAAAGATTTTAAAATAATTTCCAGTCCAGTGGGGCAGTCATGGGTTTGTGGTTAAGGAACCCGCTTTGTGACCTGACGGTCCCTGGTTCGATTCCCAGTCCTACCAAGTACTATGACTGACGAGCCCTTGAGCACAGTACTTTCCAATAGTGGAAGCTGCATTGTGGACCAGAAGATTGAGGATGCAGTTGCCATGGCTGCGGAAATGATGTCACAGTGTAATAATGATAAACTAATGGCAATGGAACTGTGCAGAACTGTGCCAGGTGCGCTGTGGGTCATTAGCCTAACAATCGGCATTAAATTGCACAGCGCGGCGAAGCGAGGGAACTGCACGCACACCAAAAAAATAAATAAATAAAAAAATCGGCGCTATAGTCAAATTAGAACCCGACCTCTTTCTGCAGCACAAAACAATAAGCAACCGTGAGAAGCAGGACATCTTTAATATTAAGGAACATCCTCTGAATCGACTTCACAGACAACTCAGCACTCTTATGTTGGGGGGGGGGGGGGGTTAGTGCACGCCACTGAATGCCAATAAAACACACACACACACACACACACACACACACACACTGCAACCTTGGGCCGGGTTCATCATCTCAGGTGGAAAGGAACCGAAGCCAGGTTTTGAAACAGCCCAAATCTAAAAGTTCACACCTCTATCTCTTTGACTCTGGAGTGTAACATTCTGGTGGAGAGAGCTCCATTAGGCTGACCTAGAACCTGACTGCAGCTTGAGAACAGTGTCTGGGCCATCTGTCCATCGATCTGTTCGTCAGTTCGAGCTGGGAGAGTGTGTTTGTGGGTTCTCCCCAGGGGTTTCCACGAGAGAACACACACATTCTGTTCACCTCCCGCTTGGTAAGGCCCACCTCCCCAGCCTAGTATGCGGGGTGAGAACAGCGGCAGAGAACGATGTGTGCAATTTACAACTCCAGCACCAATTTCAAAAGGTCTAGAACAACGCCGCCCCATGGTTGACAAAATGTCAGTTGCTATGGGAAGGATGATGAGATGCCAATCATCCATCGTCTTCCACTAAATCCTCTACCAGGGTCGTGGGGGGTTGGGGGGGGTTGTTTCGTCATGCCTATCTAGGGGAGAACATTTTGGGCACTGAGGAGATACATACACCCAGGACAGGGCGCCAATGTATGGCTGGACACACACTCACTTACGCAGACACACACAATATATAGAGGCAATTTAAAGCAGTCGATTCACCTTGAATCCATGTTTTTGGGAGGAAAGCTGAGAATCTACCCAATCCCCAGTAAAAAAAAAACATCAGATACCACGATCCCTTCAGGTTTAATGTCTGTAAATGGTAATTGGACGAACCAGTGGACGGTAATACAATAATGATAATAAACATGTGCAGAACGCGACAGAATGTAATTTGCACTGGAGTACTCCTTACCCCCTGATTCAGCAGCGGGGGCAGGGTTCATGGAAGAGCCTCGTTGCAGTCTCATTAATACTGCAAATCTTTTCCTTACAATGAACACACTATTTCAGCAGAAATGATTCCCTGCAGACTCGCATGGCAGCGGACCTCGACCAAACAAAATGGCAGATAACAAGATAAACCGCAGTTAAAGAGATGTAGCCAAGAAAGTGCATTAAATAACACGGAACGAGTCCTCGTCTGAACGTCTGGATCGTTAGAAGAGGGCTGAAGTCCACTGAATTTCCCTCCCTCGAGCCTCCTGTGTGTTTCCACTCCCCGATTCATCGATCATCAGCCTGTATGCTTCTAAATGCGAAGACCGAAGAAGCATGGGGTGTCAACATGTGAGGCACGAGTGGACCTTTAATTTATAGATACGGTCTCATAACACAGTTCTCATGAAGTTCTCGGGGCACAAAACTGCCAGCGTGCAGTTGCTGATCACGAGGCTGCACGGACGGCGGTAATGCTAACTTTTGATTGCCCCAGGGCCACATCCGGCCCCCGTGATGTCATAAACCAACAATTAATAGTAACTAATGTAAAGAATTCCTGGTGGACCTTCCAACTTCCAGGTTGAGGTGATGGAGGACTTGCTTTATTATGCCTGCCACACTGTGATGTCATAAACCAACAATGAATAGTGACTAATTGTAAAGAATTCCGAGAGCTGACATGTTCTTTACAATAGTTACTAGTCACTGTTGACTTATGACATCATAGTGTGGCAGGCATAATAAGGGAAGTCCTCCATCCCCTGAACCTGGAAGTTGGAAGGTCCACCACGCAACGAACTCAATGAAATGACATTGCTTGTTTTTGCTACTGCAGAGTGTTGGCACCGATGTGTTTCCAGACATAAAGCATCAGAACTGCACACCGCACTGGTGTATAGTACGTGGCTGAATCCGTTGGCAGGGTAATTAATATACAGTAGAACACAGAGGGGAAGGGAAGCTGCTGCCCCTGGTTTGGGCAACATCGCAGTGTTTAAGCTGCTGTGAGTCACGAAGCCGTGGTTCGGTTTGTTTGTCGCCGCCCCAGCTGTGCGTCCCCGTCTGCAATAAACCTAATTTGTGCTACGTTTCGGGATCTGTTGGTATGCGATCTGCACGGAAACAGTGCTCGCGCTGCAGACTTGGCAGATGTTGAACCGCGTCGATGGCAGTCGTGTCATGGTTGGAGATGAGTGGGTGGGAACGTGTGATGAATCTTATTCTTACTGTGTTGGAACATTCTGAACTGTACAAAATAATCCAATAAGATGCTCCAGAGTTCCAGAGAGAAGTCAAAATGAATCACCGCGGAGCAAATGAACTGGGCCAGGGCCAAAAGAACCGTCCAGACCCGAGAGATACGTACACCACCTGGACAAAAGAATGAAAACACACCAAGCACTGGGTCACAGCACGGAGTCCAAGCACAGGGTCAGAGCACAGGGTCCAAACACAAGATCAGAGCACAGGGTCCGAGCACAAGATCAGAGCACAGGGTCCGAGCACAAGATCAGAGCACAGGGTCCGAGCACAAGATCAGAGCACAGGGTCCAAACACAAGATCAGAGCATAGAATCCAATCATAAGTTCAGAGCACAGGGTCCGAGCACAAGATCAGAGCACAGGGTCCGAGCACAAGATCAGAGCACAGGGTCCAAACACAAGATCAGAGCATAGAATCCAATCATAAGTTCAGAGCACAGGGTCCGAGCACAAGTTCAGAGCACGGGGTCCGAGCACAAGATCAGAGCACAGGGTCTGAGCACAAGATCAGAGCACAGGGTCCGAGCACAAGATCAGAGCACAGGGTCCAAGGACAAGATCAGAGCACAGGGTCCGAGCACAAGATCAGAGCACAGGGTCCAAGGACAAGATCAGAGCATGGAGTCTGAGCATAGGGTCTGAGCACATAATCAGAGCACAGGGTCTGAGGACAAGATCAGAGCATGGGGTTCGATAACTGGGTCCAAGCACGAGGCGAGTGCACGGAGAAGTTAGCTATGTTCTCTAACTTTTAAGCATAAAACATTGAATTCTGGTATTTTGATCCATCTCTCTGAACAACCGTATGTTAATCTGTTCCAGCATAACTGTACCCTACAACACCCTTGACCTCCACTTCATCAAACACTCTTTGATTGAACTAGAATGGCGATTGTTTTATCCAACATCAGTTAAGGCCGGATGCAGGGATGTGATGTAGGAGGGTGTATATTTAGCCGTCTTAATACTTTTGGCTGTTAAAGGCTGGAACACAGAGATTTGGCAGAACACCGATTCATCTCCAAGCCCATGCAAAATGGGTCGGTGCTTCTCAGAGCCAGCACAGGCCTCTACTCCAGAACCTCAGGACGTGCCAATAAATGTCTACCCACCAGTTCCCGGCAGGACCCCAACCTGCCCGGCAACCGCTTGTATTAAAAAAACTCAGCTGCCATGACGACGGCCTGGCCAACGCGACGGTATGCCATCGCCTCTGAACCCTATCTTTATCTAAGTGCTCTGACAAGTGTTTCCAAGAGCCGGGAGAAAAGGAAAAGAGGGCCAGAAAAACAGGGTCCTTTCACAGGGCGGCTTTAAGTCCATTTTACAGCTTCGCCAAGATGTCACTCCGGCGAAAGAGGGTCATGAAAGGATGGTTTAAAAAAGGGCCGCTGACTAGCAATTTAGAGGATATAAAAGAGTTCATAAGAGGAGAGAAACGGCAAGGCCTCTCACGGGGCTGCGAAATCCTCGTATCCTTGACCCCCCACCAGCCGAGGAGAACACGAAAGCCGAGAGCGAAAAACAAATAATAATAACTGTCCTCTTCCCGTTTCTCACACACTTCATTTACACCCATTAGAGATGCGAGGAAAGTGAAAACATATGTACGTAGAACTGGAGGTCTGAATGAAGCCCTCCAACATATTCAGAGTCCCAATGACCCAACCGCTGTGCTATTCTCCCAAAGCCTCAGTCTGAGGATTCTTAATAGGCGGCGGAGAGTGCCAAGATAAATGTCTGCGAGCTTGTTTTTCTTGTACGGCTCTCGCAAACCCTGGCACAGTCGATGCTGCATCAGATAAGATGGTTCCACCGGCACGTCTTTGCCTGGGGATTTATCTGTCAAGACAGAAGCTCGCGCCTCCTGAAAAGGGAGTTCAGAAAGTTTCCTCGCCATCCCACGCCGTCCAGCGCCGGCTCGTTTACGCGCCCGCAGCTCGAGCGGTGGCGCGATGTCACGGCCGAGGGGCCGGCTCATTTCGGAAACAAACAGCGCCGGGCATTTGCATGGGAAGCGGCGCCGGGCCGCATTCGCAGGTGACATTCACAGACTTGAACAATGGCTGGCGTGTGACAGAAGGCTATTAGCATAATGCAAAACATTTCTGATTACATCTGACCGATGTTAGCCCCATCGTTACACAACCCTAATCGGTTGTGAAGGCTGGAACAATCCCGCTGGATGATGCAAAAGCAGGACGAGGCAACATGTAATCCCCGGATTATGGTACCTGGTATAACAATCGCCTTTCATTTTTCAAAACCTTTGATCAGGTCCTCAGAAGGAGCTTCTGTTGACGTGGAAACAGTGTTGGATATACAAACCGATGCAGGGAATGGTGAACACAGCATCGTGATTGGGTTAGGAATCTATAATGACTATTTCTACACCTGCTTATAGAACCTCCAGGTGTAAGTGAGCTCTCCAAATAGAGCTCCAAAGGTTCTCAGCGATGGATTGGCTCCCAAAACCATACTTCTCCCTGTATGGTCAGGGGAACCTCCTGATGTGCAGACACTCCCCGGACAGGGTGCGAATCCATCGCTGGGCACACACTCACTTGCTAGTAGTCATTTGGATGGTGCAATTTAGAGAGGCCCATTCTCCTTAAATCCATGTTCTTGCAGCTGCTTACATGTCCGCAGGCTGACACGTGATAACGGACGTGCTGACCACTACGCCACTGTGCCGCCCAAAAGTATAGTTTGTGTTGCAGTCTGTGCATTTTTCTTATCTGACCTCTGATTCGCTATTAGATTCAAAGCAATGCAAGGTCCTCAGGTTGCTCTCCATCCCTGGTCAGAATGCATGAACTCATCTAACAATCACAGCAGCGCTCGTCAATCAGGGCACCTGCCAGCTAATGTATACAGACAGGTCTGCAGGGAGGGGGCATGCCATGCCCTTTACTGTCTCATGTCTTAAGGAACTAGTTTGATGGTTTGTCCTGATTCCTGCGATGAACCGGCCGCCACTCTGTCTTTTCCGTACTGCTTTTTCAAATTATTAATTTAATTAATTATTTATTAATTTTTATTCTACGAGATGTTGTTCCTATTCTCCTGCTTTTTCATTTTTATTATTGTTTTTCTTCTATTGTAAGTGCCTTGTGTTTCCTGAAAGGCACGTATATATAAATTATACACATTAAATTAAACCCACACGGAACTTGGAAACTCCTCTCAGATCGGGATTCGAACCTTTTATTATTATTATTATTATTATTATTATTATTATTATTATTATTTTCCAACATCATTAACTGGCCTTACATTTGTGCTCAGCATCATCTGACAGACCGAGGATGACATCGACTCTCAAGACAAGATAACGATGCAAGCACTCGGTTTTGGAACAGGATGCCCACCGAGCTGAAGGGAGGACAGAATTGGCCGCACAAAAAAGGTGGACCGGATTAGATTGTGTCTAATCAAGTCCTTATTTTTCAGTTTGTACAGTAAATTAAATTGCACCGACGCTTTCGACTCTCTTTCCCGTCTCTTTCGCGCGACCATCTGCTGCAGGGAGATAGCTTTGCGTTTCTGTTTTCTGAGCAGCAATCATTGCAAAAAATTTCCGTAAATGCATATGCAACCGCAGCCGCAACCCATCTGTTTTCTCTCTGGCTGATTTGTGAAATTTAAGACATTGTGCCTGCAATCACACCAAAACAAACCGGGAGAAAGAGAAAGGAAGCGCAGCAAGACAAAAGCCACGCCGACCCGGACGTTATCCGGCAGCTGCGCTCTCGGCTTTACAAAGCAGAAATACGCAGCGTGCCGAGAACATGAGTCAGACAAACGGGTGTCGTCTGCAGAGTGGCGAAGGCAACGGCGAGCACCGCACAAGACACCTTCGCTTCCCTCGCGCCGAGATCCTTCAGCCTGCCGAGGAGCTGATGCGATCCGACAGGCCTGGCAGGTCGCGCTAACCTCGACTCTGCCTCCCGCGCCATCGCCCAGTCAGAACCTGGCACGCCGTCATGCCAACAGGGCGGCAAGACGCGAGTGCCAACACTCGGCCTGGCTAACAGAGCGATCGTGCAAAAGTTCCAAACCGGGTTCCTTCGGCCTCGCGGCGGCGCCGCTGTTCTCTTTGTTGCTTGGTTCTGCTTTAAATGTCATTCCGCAGGTTCTGTGTACTGCACAGGAGATCTTCAGGTTTCTAAAGCCTCCAGTGACATTTAATAACGTTCAGCGGCGTTGGACACGACCAACGTCTGACTGTCCACTTGTTTTCAGTCTGTGGTGCACTTGGGTTTTCCGTCTCCGAGACAGCAGTACTCTGGAAATGTACCTGAACACGCCTCATTGCCGAAACGGCCACGCCCATCGGGGGAGATGTATTCACAAGCAGGGTTGCTATTTAAACCACACCAACTGTAGACATGAAAATAGCCTGTTGGCAAGGTTTTAGATAGTAGTGCAGAAGTGTACAAACAAGAAGCAAAAATCATCGTGTACGGTGACCCATTCCCGCTTCCAGCGTGTAGAAGTTTGAACTACTTTGTGGTGAGAGATAGAAAAATAATTTCATGTTGCAATTTGTGGGACAAAAAAAAAACCATGTCATTATTTAGAAATGCGAAATGCTTGATTGCTTTTGCTTCAGGTGCTACTTCTGAGCTGCCATTCTTTAACAAGACAGCGCTTTCTATTTTCTGAAATCAGAGGTGAGCAGCTCCCTTCTGATTACTGTCCGCTTAGTGCTGTCAGCACTTTCATCAGCACTGAAGACGTCGCAGTTCCAGTCACTTAACTGCCCATTTCCAGGTCGGACGGGGCCCTTTACAGAGCGAAATCAAATCTCAGCCCGCCGCCATTCACAGACGCCGGTCATCGACGACGCCATCTAGTCCTACAGCTAGCATTACATTGATCTGACTAAGAGTCGGACTCACGACTCGGCGCTGTTCCAGAACTCTGCGAAACTCATTACGAATTCTCTCCTTTTATCTTATCCGCTCATTGTTTACCAGCAATCTCAACTCCATGACCTTTCTCTACTTGGAAATGCTTTGTGATTTGCGATTTGTGTTTGCGCAGTGGAAGTGTGAAGAAGAGATAAAGGGAAGATGTCCAATAAGGCTGCTTCATTTTCAGAAAGGTCTGGACTGTCCGCGTATAAATCAGATTTGGAAACGGGCGTATGGATGGTTTTTAATTAGAACAGTATGGGATTAGAAGTGTTGAATTATTGCCAACTGTAAAAACCGAAGCGGAACATCAGCTGCATGCCATGCCAGCATTTCAGACGGCGGCGGTAACAGCTCTTAGGGTACTTTTTAACGAACCCTATATATAATAAGCGTTAACTTTTGGGCCGAACCCAGAATTTCACTTACACAATCTTAAGCTTTTAATGGTCCCACGGACAAACCACTAGTCAGAAAGTTAACTATGAACTAACAATAACTCAGAAAGTGTTTGCCTGAGACCCATGTGATTACGTTCTTACCATGCTGTAGTGGGGAGGTAGATTTAATAAACAAAAAACATAAAAATTATCTTGTTATTTTCTTGTACACAAAGCAAAAATCCATCCATCCATCATCTTCCACTTTATCCTCTACTAGGGTCGCGCGGGGGGGGGGGGGGGTACGTTTCGGAAGCTGGGAACACACTCACTCACACAAACACACTCTACTGTATATGGCCCGATTTGGAGAATTCAATTGACCTTGATCCATGTTTGTTGGACTGGGGGAGGAAACCAGAGGACCTGGAAGAAACCCAAGCAGACACGGGGAGAACATGGAAATTCCACCCAGATTTTGGGAATCCCTAGCGCTGAGATTTTGGGAATCCCTAGCGCTAACTTCTAAGCCACCATGCCACCTGTACAAACCATGAAATGTTTATTATAAAAAAAAAAAAAAAAATATATATATATATATATATATATATATATATATATATATATATATATATATATATATATATACCAACATTTTATTTTCATAAATATCTTCACATCGACGTCCACTAGTCGCTCACACCCAGCACAAGGCCATGACACCATGCACCTAAATACCCACACTCACCCCCACCTCACTCATACACCACCACCTCACTCTCCACAGTGCGGCCCCTGATGCAGAGACAAAGACACACCGCTTCCACAAGCACTCGCTCTAATCTCTTCATCTGTCCTCTTTAATTATTCAAAAAACGAACTCACGAGGCGGGTGGGGGGGATTACATATGCGACCCGGTCAGCAAAGCCTCAGTATTTGATGATACTGCAAGTTCAGCAGGTTTCACCCGAACTCACTTCACTAACTCCACATGTGCAGTTCTCTCACTTTTAAAGGTTTTAATTTCATAACAAAACAACGAAACTTAAATTTACTAAAGTTAACAGAATGATGTTCATCTACAGCTTCACTGTTCTATACTGTTTTATACTGTTCTGTGTTACTTCATCCTCTTATATAGATGGACTTTGTAGTTTTATAATTCCAGACTGTAGTCCATCTGTGTTCTTTGTTGTTGTTAGTCCCCTGTTGGTCCTCTGTTGGTCAGGGGCATCACAGAACAGGTATCATTTGGGTGGTGGATTGCAGTGACACTGATGTGGTGAGGGGTTTTAATGCAGCAGTGCTGCTTTATTTTCATTTCTCCACCTCAGTGACACTGCTGGGATAGGAATAATGCACCCATCAAATAATCCCTGCTCTGTGGTGGTACTATTGGGGTCCTGACCATTAGAGAACAGAGAACACAGTATGTACTGTAGAACACAAACAGATGGACTGTAGAACTACAAAGTCCATCTACAGGAAGTGGAACTGAGAACATGGACAGTAAGTGTATATCGTGTCCAAATGGTCATGGCTCACATGATGCCGGCTACACACTGACCCCACGACGTCTCACGACGGGAACCTCTCGCCAAATTTATTAAGTAACAATTTCACTGTTTCCCCCATGCCGTTCTCTCAGCATCATTCATCCGTAAGCAGGGGTTCGATCGAGTCATGGTATCTGTTTAAATGTTCGTTTTAAAGCAAATAGTGCAATTTCCAACTAAAAGCCTTTAATGCTATGGTTCCTGATTTGATGAATCACGACGACAAGCACTAATGTGATGTCATCTTCGCTGTGTGGCACTTAGTCAGGTTGTTACTTAGACATTGCGCACCGTATAATCACAGCTTCCACTTAAAATGTAAACCCCCCCACCCCCACCCCCCCTGTTTGATCTTATGGGAAGAGGAGCAGCAACAGACAGGATTAAGTTAATGGTGGGAGCGCGAACACGTGTTAAGATGATTACGTGACTGGCAAAAAAAAAAATCCAGCGCCTGAGACGGTAACACTAAACCCCTTTTCTGAGATCTGTCCGTAGGACGCTCATGGATTTTCCATAAACTCATGAGAGGATGCAACGCGGCTTCCTGTCCTAAATGCCCCGATGATGTAAATCGTATTTCATCGTACGGTAAAGTGCATCGCTTACTTCTGAAGGAAGCCAAAAAGCTCTAAATAAAAAATATATATATAATAAAAAACAGGAAGCCCAGTGGTTTCCAGCATTAATCCTGCTTAGCTGGAACTTTCGTCTGTAGTTAAGCCGCGCTGGCCTGACAGTCCACCGCAGGTACAATCGATGGCCCGATCGATATTTCCCGCGCAGCTAAATGCAGATTAACAGGTGGTCGCCGAGGCGACTCTTCCTAAACAAAGTCTGACATTTGGGTTTAAGGATGTTGCTGGATGCTTATCGGCGAACAGCGAGTTTGGCTTGGCCTCTGCCCTGGATACAAGGGCTAATGGCTAATTTGATAGAAACTTCATCAGTGGAGAGTGCTGCCGTTGCCATGTGTTTCCAGAGATAAGAATGTGCTGGCGTACCTCCGCTGCTGGGACTCCTTCGGGCGGGCGGCACTGCAGGAGAACCTCTTGTTCCAGGGATACCTCTTTTCCCAGTGGCTCTTGGTCGAAGGTTTTTCTGAGATCTGCCCCAAAAAAAAAAAACATATATACATTAGCAGGACAGAAGACACCGTGTGTATTTAGTAACACCTTTTTTCTTTTTTTTTTTTTTTTTTTTAGAGCTACCTCACCTACATGGCTGCCTGACTTTGCCTACCACTGTATTCCGTGTCTTTGGAGGCACAAGGGCGCATCCAAAATTTACAACCCTCTGCCCTTTTACTCTCTGGTGCTCATAAATTTGTCTACAGTCTTCGGCCTCCGGTCTCTACACCACCGAACGAACAGAGACATCTTTCACTCGACGTGCGCCACACATACACACACACTGACCAGTGGGCAGCCTTGTACATGGCACCCAGGGAGTATTTGGGGTTCGGTGCCTTGCACAAGGGCACTTCAGTCATGATACTAGCTGGATCGGGAATCGAACCGGGGACCTTCAGGTTTCTTAACCACAAGTCTACTGGCTGTTTACTGCAACCACAGAGCATCTGTATGCCAATCCATCTCACTGGCTTGGTGTAAAAGAAGCGGTCGGCACAAAATAGGTGATGGAGGTGATGCCTACAAATCTTTATAAATGGAATTGGGGGAAGAAGGGAACCTTATGGACTCTAAAGACACCGAATGTTAAACCTTACAGTGAACACAGAGAAAAAGTCCTTTTAAATGTCCAACAGAGTCATAAATAAAGCGATTCAGGACCGGGGTGGACGAGGCTTCATATAGCTGTCACCTGGGCCAATAAACAATAGCCCCGGATCCACATTTCACTTCAAAGGAGCTTAGAAAACAGTTTACGCCGCCTGTGATCCAAGTCGCTGGTGTGACACAAGGATCTGACGCTTACAATTCTCTGGACTACTCTTTCTGTTTATCTGCTGACACCTTTATTCGGCGCATTTATCAGAGAAGCTGGAAGCGGGATCAGGATGACAAACGGCTTCCAACTGTTTTCTCCCTGATAGCGGCATCACGGCGCTGTTTTTAACCGAGGCTCCATACGCGACGTTAATACCTGTCTCACGTCCCGTCATTCAGTACTGTACAAAACTATCGGCCCGGAGACGGATCGCCGACCGAGGGTTTGGAACACGACACGTAGCGTTTTCATTAAGGCGACGAGACGAAACGGCTTCCGTCTGTCTGTCCGGGGTCGAACCCACACCTCCACCACCACGCAGGGTAAACACTTCACCCGTGACGGGGCGCATCTTTCCCTGACGCCTCTTGCCGAAAGAAAGGCGGGATGAATACGCTGGCTGCCAATGGCTAATCTCGTAGTCCATCATTGTGACTGGCATTTGCCGTCCCCCCCTCCCCTCCCGACTTCAAAAGCTGATCTCACATATGAATTAGGACCTCTGACAGTGACGGATGGGCCAGACGGGCGCCGACACCTTCAGGCCTTCGAGATCCCGCCATGTTTCTTACCCATCCATTGCTCACCCGCCCCGGCCTCGTAGGAGGGTGAAGGATTCCATGTGCCGTTCTAATAAAAATCCAATATTTCTCCTCCTCCTCCTCGCACTTGATGAAATAGGTGCGAAGCCAGCAGGAGAATAAAGCACGGAGAGGGGCGCGAGTCGCACTCGGCTAGCTTTGGGATTCATTACATATATATTATGCTCTGTAGGGAGAGCGGGATGTCAGGACTAAGGGTGGAAGTAATAACACGGGTCTATTCCAAGCCGATCTGGATTGAAAATGGCCGAGGCCTCTTAATTTTTTTTTTTTTTTTTTACGATTGACTCGCGCCTACCAATGAAAGCCGAGCTTGGTGGGCGAGTCCGCATGCATTAGCCGGTCATAGAGATTACGAAGCCTCCCTGTTGTCGAGTCGGAATACAAGAGATTTAATGAACTATAGATCCGGGGCTGTGTTTGCAGACGCAAACCGAGCCCTCCAGCCCTCCCGGGTAACCCCTGTATGAACCCGACGGATCGGACCCAAAGCCGAGAGCAAATAATGCAGGGAGTCGGGATGAAGCGGGCGTCTCGCAGCTTCTAATCTCCACCAACCCACCAAGGAGACGGTGGTATAGATGCTGTTACACAGCAGGCCTTGTTCCAATCAGCTCTACCTTGAACGCCACTCAAGATCCTCAGCAGGAACAAAAAGAAATGCTAATATTCATTCAAACGACTCGTTCTTTCTTGCTCGTTTGGGCCCTGCTCGTTAAAAATGAAGGTCCCGCTGTCTGTCGGATGAAGATGAAGGGCGGCTTTCACAGATATTTGAAAAGCAGATAATAGTAATCGCTTTCTGATATGATAAGTCCTTCCGCCGAGGCGTCCTAATGGCATTTGAAAGAAGGCCGAACACAAGGGCTGCGTTATCTCAAGTTCAGATAAGGACACGTCTACACTTCGCGGCCCTGTGAGGGCCCGTGGGAGACACATGGCCATTTGGCTCTCCTCGGGGAGCCGGTCTGCGCGGCGCTGGATCGGCTGTTAGAGCCATTTTCCTGCGGCTTTAAACTCAGGATGTGATTTATTAAAAGTCTTCCGTGAATTTATGCCTCCTGTTTATGCACTTGGGCGATCGCGAAGTGGGACTACATAACGGGGACTGGTGGGCTCATCACCGGGACGTCCTCTGAATGTGCTGGAAGTGCACTTGCTGTGGGGGCCCGGTCCGTCAGGAGACGCGTTTCGCGTTTTTTTTTGGGGGGATGATTTATCTGGAAAGGCAAAAGCTAGAGAAGCCGTGGTGTCACTGAGCCGAGGGTTTGATACTCGAGGCGAGTTTTCACGTCGTGCAGCCTCTCTCTTTCCGGGGAGGGAAATCAGAGAGGCACAGAGAGACAGCGAGTGGGCACCGATAAACAGCGGGTCGCTCGGCCTGTCTGTACAGACTGAGCCAGCGACATGACGTGGCCCTGTAGGGGTCTGTCCACCACGAGCCTGTCAAACACACACAGTGCAAAGACATGGAGAGAGAGGATGTGTTAGGAAGAAGAAAAAAAAAAAAAAGAAAGGAAACAAGCTGTGGCCCAAATGGCGACTAAAAACACTAATCCAACAGTAAAGGCTGAGTGGAAACTTTATAGCTTTAGCAATACTGCAGAGGGGATCATTATTCAGGGCTTAATTACTTGAGAGCCTTAAGATTTACACTGTCTACACTATCTTAACATACCTTAAATGAAGTGGAACCATGATTAACGGTTCTCTCCGTCCGTTTGGGTTTCCTCCGGGTTCTCAGATTCCCTCCCACAGACCAAAAAACATGGATTCAAGGAAAATTGTCTGAAAATTGCTCGTCGTGTTTGGAGGAGAGTGAATACCGAGTTGCATACAAAGAACACCGTACCAACTGTGAAGCACGGGGGTGGCAACATTGTGCTTTGGGGCTGTTTCTCTGCAAAGGGACCAGGATGACGGGACCGTGTACATAAAAGAACGAATGGGGCCAGGTATTGTGAGATTTTGCAAGTGCAACATTTTGACTGCAACCCTCCTTTCATCAGCAGGGGCACTGAAGATGAAACGTGGCTGGGTCTTTCAGCATGGCCATCATCCCAAGCACACTGCCAGGGCAACAAAGGAGTGGCTTCGTAAGAAGCATTTCAAGGTCCTGGGGTGGCCTAGCCAGTCTCCAGATCTCAACCCCATAGAAAACCTTTGTGGGGAGTTGAAAGTCCGTGGTGCCCGTCGACAGGCCCCAAAAAAGTCTCCACAAAAAACCTTGTGAAGAATTACAGAGAACCTCTGTCATTGCCAACAAAGGGTAAATAACAAAGTATTGACATAAACTTTTGTTTTTGACCAAAGACTTATTTTCCACCATTATTTGCAAATACATTCTTTAAAAATCAGACAAATGTGATTTTCAGAATTTTTTTCCCCTCATTTTTCTCTCATAGTTGAGGTCTACCTATGATGTCAATTACAGGCCTCTCATTGTTTTAAGTGGGAGAACTTGCACAATTGGTGACTGACTAAAATTGTTTCCCACTGTATATATAATAGTGTGTGTGTGTGTGTGTGTGTGTGTGTGTGTGTGTGCCCAGCGCTTGAAATGTTCTCCCATGAATGGGCATGGGATCCAAAATGTGGTTAAAGATCAGGAGGGTAATGCAGTCTCTTAATGTGTGCTTTAGATCATCAATGAAAAGAGAGAGAGAGAGAGGGGGGAAGAGAGAGATGGAGAGCGAGAGGAGAGAGAGAGAGAGAGAGAGAGAGAGAGAGGGTGAGCAGGTTAACCTTAAACCAAAATGAATCCTTCTTTAAAACCAGCTTTCATTTCATCAACAATGGCATTTGCACAAGATGCGGGATGTCAGTACACATCTTTCCTCTCTCTCTCCATTAGAGGCCCCTAGAAGAAGCTTCTGTTTCTGTTTCCAGACCTTGAGTCATCCCGTGATGCAATCGGAGATTTGTCATGTTAAACCATAATGGCATCTTCTGTCACGCCCGGACCCGGAGAGCTCTCGCTTCTTTGCAAACACACTGACAGCGCTCCTGTGACATCACACACACACACACACACACACACGCACACTGTTCGGCTGCTGTCAGCATGCCACACGTCGAGGGCCATTACGGTAATAACGCGTAGTGGGTCCCACTTTAAAGCGGCGACGGCGCCTTGGTGAGGCAGCTGCAGCCCTGCTTTTGGGATTGGCACTTTAAACAACTCGCTCCAATTATGAGCATTTTCATTCCATTACGGCCTTCCTCCGGCGTTGCCTCCCCCGGGGCCCTTTCCCCACTCCCCCGGACCTATGTGGGTGGAATTAATTGGTTCTGTTCCGACGTGTGCGTACTCGACGCGGAGCCGGCTGCGGATCCAGCGTGGCCGCATGCCTGTTGCATTTTCTGTTCCCATTTTAGGTTCCTCGTCTTTTTTGGGGAGTCCGGGAGCCGCCTCGAATCTGATCACACACGAACACTAATGGCTTTCTAAGAATAGATTGCTCACCCAGGAATAAAGGGGCATTCACAACAGAACGGGGACATGTCACGAAAACGTAATGTCCTGATTCATGACATGTCAGAATACATTTACTTCTGACATCACAATGGAGCAGCATTTTAAAATGTATGAACACACACTGCGCCAGTTACACAGGACAATAAGACTCATACAGCACCAGCTAAAAGCATCAATAAGTGTTACCTCATAATAAATCCATTCATTCTTCATTTAATTTAAGATTTTTCAGATCAGTAATTAGTTCTCAGGACAATTAAAGAGCTAAAATTTTTCATTCGGCCAATTATTTGCATGTGGGCTTGCCATATGAACAGTTGTGTTGCAATGTGCCCTCTGGTGGATGGTATACACAATGACAACTCTCAGATGTCATTCAGTGACCTTGACATGCCACTTCGGACACGCAAGTCGGGCCCAACTTTGGACTCCGGTTCATGCTTTGCACTATGAACTGAGCTCCATGTCACGACGTGATGAATCCGGTATGCCGTACAGACCCCAGCTCTGCTACTCCCCTCCACTGTACTGTTTTTAAAGGGGGTGGGATGATCATGTATCCACATATTTTAGACCATACATCACAGCCGTATCGGGCGCAGTCAAAGTAAAAGCACTTCGAGGTTCTCCAAACAACCCCATTCATACTTTTATTTTTGTGCCATTCCAGCAGAATTATGAGTGGTGAATAATGTTTCTGGGAATGAGAGGCTCGTGGAAAGAAGCAAAAACAGGGGGATTTATTACTTAGTCTAATGGACAAAATGCATTACAATGCCATTGGTGATATGTGGTGGCACAACACAAAGTTCTTTCGCTATTACAAATTAATGGCAAATGATGTAGAGGCCCATTTGGCTCATTGTGAAGACTTTCTGCCCGAGTGCTTCCAGGGACACTCAGCACGCTCCCTTTTTTTGTAATCAAATTTAAGCCGGGGAACAAAAAGTTCAATTAAAAGTGTATATATAGATAGAATTCCAAGTGCCGTCTCGCTACACCTATATGTGCCGCCTGAGGTGGGGAAGGAAAGCGCTCGCACTTCAATGCATCACCTCCCCAATGCAAAACTAACAAGTTTATCCTGAAAGCCACTTTCGCAGTGGAGTGTGCTAGGAAATTAAAAGCAGTTGGGAAAAGACGAAAGGAAATAATTATTCGAACTCACAAACACGGCTGTTTTATCTCGGCGGCACAGAGACTCGGGAACTTTATCTGGGTTTGCGGTGAAACGGGGGGCAGAATGAGGACGGCCGTGGGACCTCATACCAATTGGTACTCGACCGCCGATTGCGGCTCGTGCGAAGGATGCCGCATATTGTTTCCATGTCCGAACAGATTGCAGATAACAGGACTGAGTTGCTCCGAGTCAAAGAACAAATAAAAGTCATCCATGCCTAGTTCTCGGGACGTTGCACAGAATGAGCTGATGAGTTCGAAGTAAGAAAAAACAATCTATTAAAATTAAGCCTCCATTGGATAAAAACCAAATGGTTGATTATGTGTTACTTGGCAACCAGTTATTTAAAGTATTACTGTCTTTTCACACAGAATCCTTCACACGGGTGAAGGAACACACCCATACACAGCGCCCGTGGACCAATTGGGGTTAGGTGCCTTACCCAAGGGCACTTCAGCCAGAGTACTTGGTGGATCTACTGAACCACCAGGTTCCTCCATCAATGGATCTGTTCTGAACCTAATGACACAGACATATTCCAAGATGATGATGTCAGGATTCATCGAGATTGTGTGATTCAGGGAGCATGAGACAGGTGAGATAATGGATCCTACCTGTGGTTTGATTAGGTTAATGGTCTGTTTGTTTCTTAATGCTTAAGATGAGAGGAGTGAAAGTTTAAGGGCAAGAGAAATAGAGAGAGAGAGAGAGATAGTGAGAGCGCATCATCTGCTATAAGGTTAAAATGATGCCGGATGATGGAAAGCTGTGGTTTTTAATCCATCATCATGTCTGCGGATTCACACCACCACCCCCATGCTGGACAGTCTGTCTCCAGTACTCATCGTCTCCAGCCTCGTACCAAAATACTATTTAAATCTTACAGCGCCAGTCAAAAGCTAGGCCACCCCTCCTCCTTGCTCCATTGTCCATTTCCTCCACTTACCATATACAGGGATACCTCAGTGACACTGCTGGGATAGGAATAATGCACCCACCCAATAATCCCTGCACTGTGGTGGTACTATTGGGGTCCTGACCATTAGAGAACAGAGTACACAGTATGTACTGTAGAACACAAACAGATGGACTACAGAGTGGAATTGTAGAACTACAAAGTCCATCTTTACAGGAAGTGGAACTGAGAACATGGACAATAAGTGTAGCACAAAAGGGGGCGTGGCCAAACTTTTGACAGGTGCTGTATATGAGCAGTTTAATTGTTGTTTTATAATAACAAAAGCAAATGAATTGGAACTACAACCAATCAAATGTCATTATCCGTACCAACCGCAGTCTAGATCACACACACACACACACACACACACACACACACACACACGTCTTTCCTTTGTTTCCATAGTGATATACTTCTGTTAAAACTACAGCATCGACCGCGGCTCCATCAATAATGAAGGGACAGTCGGTGCAGACGGCGCTCACTCTGTCCTGCTGAATTGTAAAACCCAGCACAGACCGTCATATTGAACTTTACTGACTTTCACTTGTTTCTCTCTTTGTAGATTTTGGTGGAAATTCCCTCTGACCCTTCATGGATCGGCTCTCACACACTGATGCAACACGCATTAGCTTCAGTCCATCCGTCTGCATCTACCTCCAAACCTTTATTTATAGTAAATTCAAGTTGGAGGTGATACACGCCAGGAGGCGTACACATTGTGAAAAAGGGACTGTGATGTTTTGACGGATGTTATTACAGGAGCGGCAGGGTGATGTAGCGTTCAGCACGACCTCTGCGCTGAGGATCCAGGTTCGAATCCCAATCAGGGTGGAGTTTCCATGTTCTCCCTGTGTCCATGTAGGTTTCTTCCAGGTTCTTCTGGTTGTCCACAGTCCAAAAACATGGATTCAAGGTATATTTGCTGCTCCGTTATAATTGCCCCTATATAGTTAGTGTGTGTGTGTGTGTGAGTGAGTGTGCGCCCAGTGCCTGAAATGTTCTCCCCTGGAAGCCTCCATCACTTTCTGTGGTAATAAATGATCACATTCAGAACCCAATACTTTGTGACTGCCAGTGTGTGTGTGTGTGTGTTTGTGTGTGTGTGTGTGTGTGTGTGTGTGTGTCTGCACTTCCATGTATACCCCCAGTGGCTAATTTAATCGCTGCAATTGGCCCATTAGAAATTTTTGGAATGTGGGAGCAAATCGGACCTTGGAGACAACCCACTCCGACACGGGGAGGTCCGCCTCCACACAGGAGTCCAACATGGGACCTCTCTGCTTCCTCTTCCAAATCTGCCAGCCAACAGAACTCACGTCTCTAAGATATTATTAAAATTCACCGTCACCTAATACAAGTCCTCCAGCATGAAGCCGGCTCTGGGTAACTTTAAAGGAACCTGTAAAATGCCCCACTCACGTCGCGCTTTTTGGATCCCTCCAGGGCGGACAGAGCATGGGGGGGGGGGGTAATGTGCTTCCCCGAGGAGACGTTCCTGTGGAGTCACCTCAACACACCACAGCAATTTGGGCCAAGTTTGCACATATGAGCACAATTATCTTAAGTGGAAGTATTTGGCTACTTGTCATGCTAAATTACACGAGGCTCCTGAATTATGGGCAATTTCCATCGGTTCCCTTTGTCTCACCTCTTAAACAGTTTAATCCAGATTCTGCAAAAACAAGAGCTGGCACCGCTGGAACTCAGTGGCGATGCTTATAAAAGCCAATGGGAGAGTTTTGGCGTCTTACCTGCGGTGCAATAAAAGTGTAATGGCTGCGATGGCGAGATGGCAGTCTGTTTTGTTTATTTTTTAAAGAGTAAAACCTCGCTAGCTTAAGACACCCTGAAGGGTTTGACTTCCGGGAGACAGATGCTTGTATAGCAGATCTTCCGCTTTTCTGGATTTCGTTGGGTTTCCATGAGACGAGCTCTCTGTACTTAAAGCTTTATAACATCTGACATAAGCCTCTGTTAATGTACAGGGGGATGGTGAGGTTCCAGGGGAGAACATTTAGGGTGCTGGACAGACACCCAGGACAGCACTCACATAGACACACACAGCTGTCCAATTCACCTTGAATTCACCTTGAATTTTAGAAACTGGGAGAAACTGGAGAACCTGAAGAAAGCCCACATGGACACAGAGAGAACATGGGAACTCCATCCAGATTGGGATTCAAACCTGTATCCCGAGGGCTGATAGGTGGACGTGCAGACCACTAATGTGCCACCTCTATGAAGGTTGCCATGTTTATCATTTACATTGTGTAGAATTCTCTGGTCTGAACTGGATGGAGGTGAAAAGTGCGTTGGTTAACCCCACTTCAGTCCTAAATGACTCCTGAGTGACTCCTGTTGGATGCACGGCTGCAGCCTGGCTGTGAATTCAGTGTCTACCTTGGTGTCGCGGTTCCACCGTGCAGGTTCCATCATGGGTTAAAGTGCTTAAAACAAAAAGTCAGCCAAATAAATAAAGAAAATCGGAGCGTTCCGCCGAAATGACGCATAAAAACAGTCAGTACTACGATCATTAGAACCCTGACTCATTCACCGAAAGGGCAGCGGGGTCCATTTTCACTGATGACTCATCAGATAATCGTAGTACTTGCGCTCTCCTAATTGTAGTGCACCTGAAACGGAAGTGCCAGTAACCGAACAAAATGGCTCTCTCTTAACGTCTGTCCTTTAAATGCCACCTGTTTCTTCTCCATTATTCCTCTCCTGTTATTTTTCCCCCTCACTTCGCCTTCCACTTTCTGTCTTTGTGAACTCTCCTGCAGCTCCACTCTCCGGTTCTCACTCCTCCCCTCCGTGTTCTCCAGAGAGAACACCTCCATGCCCGTCTCCACCCCAGCGCATCGACTGCCGTTCCCTCCCATAACTCATTGTGAAAGTGCCCGGATGCCAGCAGGCCCACAAATCACGCCCACCGATTAATAACCGGCCAGCGCTGCCCTTTTACAGCTTCCCCGTTTTATGGCTTTAACATTGATCACCATTCCCGAACAACAAACGCACGCTTATTTATTGCGCCGAAGTGTTGCTCAGGTCCTGATTAAAACGTCTGTCCAATAGTCGACGGGTGGAACGGGGGGGTGCTTTGATTTTTCCATTAGTCTCAGGGGTGGGGGGGGTGGGGTGAGGTGGGGGGATTTTAATGTGTGCGGATGAGGAATTTATTTAGATCTGAAGAAAAAGGTTAGTGATGGCGGGCAGCCGATCAGAGCCAATTAGAGAGACGGGCAGGCTGCGGGCAAGCCCTCAGTAGAGAGCGCCCCCCTCTGCTCACCAGGACCAGAATTCAACCAGATATCCAAACAGGCATGAGGACAAAGAGCCTCCTGTCAGTCCTGAGAAGAAGACGAGACGGGACGCCCTGATACCACGGAGAGCACTGTTCTGCGCTCTAAAGGCAACAAGGATTAACAAACAGATGCACTGTGGAGGACACCCAACCCGAGAGGTCACTGAAGACACACACACACACATACACACACAAATACCAATATACACAGGCAGACACACACATACATGCACCTACAGTATATACATACACAGACACTCGCACACATACATGCACCTATACACACACACACACACACACACACACACACACACACACACACACACATATATATATATATATATATATATATATATATAAACACACAATTGCCTATACACAGACATATATATACTGCATATATATGTACATATATCATATATTCACTGTATATATTTAAATCATGACAATGAAAAATAAACAAATGCAGGTATGTAATATTCCACTGATTATGTACATCATTATTAATATGTTAAGAAAAAGAACTGAAAACTAGTTAATGCATGAATTTTCTTGTGTTTTGAGAAATCCATGTTGCCTCAGGCTCCACAATCTTCATCTTTTTTAGGCCTTAAATGTCATATTTGTTTGACATATTCATCCAGCACGCTACTTTCCATGGCTCTTAAGTTCTGATAATGGCATTTTCCAGAAGTAGTTTTTAAACTGCCAGAACAGGACGAGCTGAAGCCCTCGAGCTATTCAGCTCAAATCTGATTACAGCCCCGCATCGGAACTCAGCGTTGTCCAAGATCAAAATTCCGCACTAACCCAAGTGGGGGGGCGGGGGGGGGATGGGAAGAAAGAAGAAACGTGAAACAAAAATAACAATAATAAATCTGTACAGAAGATTCGTTCAGCCAGGCGCTGTTTATCTGGCATGACTGATTCGTCGCAGAGAGAGCACACGGCACACTCGGGTCTTACATGCTATCTCATTAGCAACGGTTGAGAACAAAGGTTCCAGTCTGTATCCGCGGATGTACAGGAGCTGACGTGTGAATACATACAAACGTCTTACAAAACATACAAACACGCTTACGGACAAAATGTAGAATCTCAAGTAGCTGCAAAAGCTCATACTAGTGCCCTCATTATGAAATGCTGTTGGCTTTGACCCACTTCGGCTTCCATAATGCACTTCACAACAGTTAATTATAAAGTTTATTCATTGGTTATGCGTTTTTTTTAACTTCCCTGTTTCCTATTTTAGACAGATCTATCTATCTATATACACAGATTTATATGTATATACTGTAGCTGTGATATATATATATATATATATATATATATATATATATATATATATATTCCACGCTAGCTTAAAGCCAGTGATTTATATACCCACAGCGCAACCTCAGAAGGCATCAAAATGCAAGTTGGCTTGTTACAGGTCCCTCAAGCATAAACATGCTGTATCTAGATGTATCTTCCTTCATGGGAAAGTGAATATAATGAGCCTTAAAATACACAGGAGGTAGAGAACCATTGGTTTTCTTCAAATAAAGTTACACTGTACTGAATTCTCGTTTCCAGCAACCAGGAAACACGCGAAAAGTAAACATAACCCATCCCTTTAACCATCGTCTGACTGTCTAACCCATCGGACGTGCCATATTTACACTTGGACAAAAAAAAAAATAGGGCCAAAGTCTGATTTGCCAAATATAATGCAAATAAGTATTGAAATAAACAAATAGATGAAGCACCTTAATGTAGGAAATCTGTTCCAATTGATTTCTATCTGATCTATTAGTCTATTGCAAATAATCAGACTTTAAACAACAGGAAACAGGAAAGTTCATGAGTCTTTTGGGATGATGTATTATTATCTAAAATACATCTAACACTAACAGAAACTTTCGGCAACAAGTGCTTTGACTCATCAATAAACAACAAGATCATGGACAAAATCAATAAAATGCTGCAGTGAAGTGAACGTGATACTGAATCTGGTTGAAGGAACAATGCCATAATAAAAACTAAAACTCCACCCTCAACCTCGCTGGCAGAACAGCAGCACATTGACCGCTGAGCCACTTACGTGAATCATAAAGCAATTAGCAGCAGAAAACTATTTCAGACCCGGGCTGATCAATATAACGCCTCGGGATCGATATTTCATATTCTGCAGTTTTCTATTAGTCAGGCTGACTGGTAATTATCCGCGTCCTTATTTCACAGAAGAACAACAAACGAACGAGGTTTGCAAATTTCATTTGTAATCTGAAAAACCCCTCAACCTTGTTAAAAAGCAAAACAAGAAATCAGTCTGATGTAATGAGGCTACACACACCAATTCTGTCGCAGCACTGCGGTTGGCGCGGCGCTAAGCCGAAGCTAATGGCTCCTGCTAATCGATTCTCTTATTAAGACGAGTGAATATGTAGTTTGGTGGGAAAAGGGGAATAACAGACGCTCATAATAGAACCACTAATGAAACGACCTGCGTTCTGCATAAGCGTTGTGGATTAAATAAATTCCAGAGAAGCAGGTCATTTGTCAACACCGCTTCGGCCGGAAAGACTAGCGTGTTGGTCTTTTGATGTCGGCAGCGCGGAGCCCCGTGTGAAGTATTCAAGGCCGGAACAGAAGGTCTTGGATCTTGGATGTGTTCCCCAGAGCTCCACTGAAACCGTGAAACAAACCTGGAAATTCTTTTTTTGAAGTGGTGGTATTTTATATATATATATATATATAAAAAAATGAAATGAGTAATAAATAATTTAGACCCCCAAAAAATTTAGGAGCTCAGGGTATAAGCTGGTATAAAAAGATTATTACACAAATCAATGCTACTTATATATATATGGTGTGTGTGTGTGTGTGTGTGTGTGGTGTGTATATACAGTGTATATATATATATATATATATATATATATATATATATATATATATATATATATATATACACACACACACACACACACACACACACATTACATACATACATACACACACACATATATATATATATATATATATATATATATATATATATAAATGTACTGTATGTATGTATGTATGTATGTGTATATAGATAGATACACACATACACACACACTTTTTTCTACCCTAACTTTACTTTATATTATATATTTTTTAAATATTTGTATTACTGTCGTCTCTAGCACATGGAAAAATCAGAGCCCTGGTTAAAAAAAAAAAAATAAAAATTAAAAAAAAAAAAAAATATATATATATATATATATATATATATATATATATATATATATATATATATATATATATATATAAATATAGGGCGGCACAGTGGCTTAGTGGTTAGCACGTTCGACTCTCAGCGCTAGGGATTCCCGGTTTGAATCCCCATCTGGGTGGAGTTTCCATGTTCTCCCCGTGTCCGCGTGGGTTTCCTCTGGGGTTCTCCGATTTCCTCCCACAGTCCAAAAACATGGATTGAGTCAATGGAGTTCTCCAAATTGCCCCATATAGATTGTGTATGTGTGATTGAGTGTGTGCCCAGCGATAGATTGGCGCCCTGTCCTGGGTGTATCTGCCCAGCGCCCGAAATGTTCTCCCCTGGATGAGCATGGGGAACCCTAATATAGGATAAAGTGGAAGATAATGAATGAATGAATGAATATATATTTGAATATATAATGAAAACCGGTTCAACTATTGTAACTGTAAAACTTAACAACATAACAGTGAAGATGTTATAGTTTATAGCTTTGCTAAAATAAACCTGAATTATCTGGGTGGTTCCTAGATGTTCCCAAAGCCCATAATCAGTGGTTCTCCTCAGTTCTGTATCGGAACATTACAGCAGCCAGGTAACGCCACGTCTGCAGCTACGCCACTGCTGCTCTCCACAAACGTCGGCGTCGCATTCAGAAGTGCATCAAAACAAGCGCAGCTTCTTCAGACGTGGCATTTTAATGGACAATAGCATGTGGTTTTGTGGCTTTCCTGTCTGGCCCCAGCACTTCTACACAAGAAAATGAAGAATGCGAGCACCGTAGAAGTGCGAAAGGAAATAAACATTCCTACATGTTTCAGGGAGGGAGTATTGCGTGGTGTTTCCGCACCCCCGGGGTTGTTTTTTCTTTATGTCTTTATTTCCCCGGGATTGCAGTAATCTGCAGGCGCTTTTTCTCTGTGGTTAAAGGAGGTTTATGGCGTGAGAATGTGTGTGTTGTGACTCACAGGCGATGCGAACGTGGGCCTTGCGACTCTTGGTGGTGCCGGCGGAACTCCAAGCCACGCACTGGCACCAGAAATCCTCCAGACCGAAGAGCTCCTCCACCTGCTGACGGGTGATCTCAATGCTCGCCTCCCTCACCACCAAACCTGAGAGACGGAAAGAGACGCTTGGTTTTTAGAAAATGCATCTGGAGTGTTTGCATGGTGAAGTATATTTTATTTGGTGGGTGCATTATTCCTATCCCAGCAGTGTCACTGAGGTGTTTAAATAAAAACTACAGCAGCACTGTTGCACTAAAACCCCCTCACCACATCAGTGTCACTGCAGAACTGACAATAAACAATCCACCACCCAAATGATACCTGTTCAGTGATGCTCCTGACCAACAGAGAACAGAGAACCAACAGGGGACTAACATCAACAAAGAACACAGATGCACTACAGTCTGGAATTGTAAAACTACAAAAGCCATCTATATGGTAAGTGGAGGAAATACCATGGAGCAAGAAGGGGGCGTGTCCAAACTTTTGACTGATACTGTATATAATATAATAATAAGATGATAATATGAAAAAGTAAACCAATGCACTCAGACCAAAACAGAAGGACATAACAGAAGCAACAGGAATGAGGTCCAGACCTAAATAGAAATAGAGAGGTGGACGGAGGGAAAAAAATTAATAAATAAAGCAAGAAAGGAAGAAAAGAAGCAGTAGGGGCAGAACATAATTCAGCTGATACACTGCCTACAGATTAAAAGCTTTGTATGGGATTTTTGTGTGAAAGTGAAATACTGAAACGCTTGACTGCGGGTCACTAAATCAACATTCATCTCTGTATTACAGTTTCTACACAGAGCAGACCTTCGACTGCAGGCCAGCCGGAATCAGGCCAAAAGAAAAAAAAAAAAAAAAAAAAAAGGCTTTCCTCGTACACCACCAGCCGACACACCTGACTGAATTCCACTCCACTCCTCATCCAGCCTGGATATATATAAATGATAATTATAGCTCAGGGGTACAGCCATGAGGTCATCCAGGTAAATGTCCCATAAAAAATCTCAATACGATCATATTAAATGTTTATAATATATAAAGAAAATAAATATATTAAATAAATAAAAAATATTAAATAAATAAAAATATGTATATGTAATATATAATATATGTCACACAGAATGAGTGATGTAATCAAAGCTAAATAACCAAATATTCAAGTATATTTGGTCACGTGGTGTATATTCTGTTTAATGGCTGCCAAAGTCATGTAGGCTTGATCTGCCTTACAGAAGACTGAAAAGCTATTTTGTAAAAAGCGCAATAAACCTGAACTTGCTAATCTGAGGGTTTGGCAGGACGTCCCTCATGACCACACCACTCAGGTACCGGGGAGGCGGACCATGAAGGCATTTAAAAAACAGTACAGGGATCGGAAAATCAATTGTACATGACACGGGTACGCAGTGTATCTGTTTGACTGCTGAGCGGCGTGATGGGATCCCTCATATTTTTTAGCCTGTCAGGATTTACGCTGCGGCGTTTTGCACCCTAAGTAGGTTGGAAATGGAGCTTTTTATAGGTCAGAGAGCGGAACCTTACTGTAACATCAGTCAGTGAGGGCGTCTTACACACCCTGGATACATTTCTGCGCTACAAAAGCTTCAAAATATTAGCTAGCTAAAAAGAATATTGCTACAAAACTGACTGTTTTATAAATGTGCCATTCATTCATTCATTCATTCATCCATTAGTTTCTGCTTTATCCTCTACTAGGGTCGTGGGGGGGTTCCCCATGCCCGTCCAAGGGGAGAATGTTTTGGGGCACTGGGTAGATACACCAAGGACAGGGCTCCAATCTATCACTGGGCACACACTCACACAAACACACTCTATATGAGGCAATTTGGAGCATTTAATTGACCTACATCCATATTTTTGGACTGTGGAAGGAAACCGGAGGAAACCCACATGGACACGGGGAGAACACGGAAACTTCACCCAGATTGGTATTCGAACCGGGAATCCCTAGAGCTGAGAGGAGAACATGCCAACAACCAGTAAGCCACCGTGCCGCACACGTCCCATTCAGTTCGTGAATATTTCTAGTGAATTGTTCATAAACAAGGAGTTCACTCTGATTACAACTTCAGGGTCTATCTGCTAATTTCTGAAATGATCTGTATGGTGTCTGAGTTCAGGCTCTTTAGCACAATGCTAATCCTCTAGCTACTCCTTGGTGCAAAACGGAAACATCTGACGTGTAACCCGTCTTGATCAACCATCTGGATGTTCCTGCAACTGAAAAAAAAACACGATGCTGATAGTAAACTGTGGTTTAACGAAGACCAACATAAAGATGAAGATATAAACACAAGGTGCAGTCGAAGCTAAACGTTTGTGTCGTATTGTTTACAGTCAGGCGTTACAGCGGAGAGCAGCCTGACGTCTAATCCACTTATGGATGGTTTGGGTCGCGAGGCGTTAAAAGAGCGACGGTGACTTATCGTAACCCCGAAATATCACACGAGAGCATCTCCTCCATCCATCATTAGCCTCACGCCTGGCAGACTTCCCCACAATGACCCAGTGTTCATAAAGCAGGGCTGAACGGAAGGCTGTGATTCGTCGGATGCCAGGATGATTGAGCTGTCCGGGGCCTCTGGAGCCGGATTTGGAGCCGTCATGGCCGCCAGAATCCCGTTTGCTAACCCTGGTGATTATTGTTCAGCTGGGCCTTGCGGTCTCCAAGCAAATGAGAGCATGCTGGGGCCAGATCGCGGAGATGCTTATTGCTCCGTTTCTCATCCCTTCGCCCCTCCGGAGACTCATTTATATACCACCGCGCAGGAGGCCGAGCCTCCCGATTGGTGGACGAGGCTTAGGTATCGCTAAACGGATCAGCGATGCTAAACGCCGGATCGTTTTTCAGTCTCCATCACATTCTTATTGTCTTTATCTTTTGCGGGATTGAATTACTCCCAGGACTGAAGTGTTTTTCATATTTGTTTGTGTAAGCAAGCGTGTGTCCCTCTGTATATACAGCACATCTCACACCTCGGTAGCTCGATGAGCCCTGGAGGTAGCTTCCGGGGCTGAATGGATCACAGAGCCAGAGACTCTGGCCCAAGAAGTAAATCCCGAATAATCATCCGTGCAAATGGTGCTGTTTCTAAAATTCTTTACGTCACTTATGACTCATCTTCCTCATCCACTATTATAGCAGTGCTGCTGTAGATTCATTTAAACACCCCAGTGACACTGCCGGGATAGGAATAATGCATCTACCCAATAATCCCTGCTCTGTGGTGCTACTATTAGGGTTCTGACCATTAGAACAGAGTACACAGGATGTACTGTAGAACACAAACAGATGGACTACAGATCGGAACTGTAGAACTACAAAGTCCATCTTTAAAGGACGTGTAACTGAGAACATTGAACAAAAAGGGGGCGTGTCCATTCACTCTGCAAATGATTCCAAACAACACAAGAGACGTTGCTGTACTGAAAGCGCACTGCTCCAATGAAGAGGCGCCAACGCTAACCACCCTGTCCAGATCTTATATTCGCTCTCCTCATTGGCCCCCGGCTGCTGGCTGTCCTGCTTTTTTCCGTTGCCGTACTTCTCTGGTTTCAGTTCTCTGTGATGTAAGAAGCTCCCGCTGAGTTTTAACGGGGAGCCTGGAAGACAGGGAGGAAAACTGCCAATCACATTTGTGCGCTTCGCTTTCATCCCGCTTGTCCAACATCAGATCCGAGATCAAGTTAATGTTTGCATATTGAATAAATCAGCATTGCGTCTGCGATCGTGTTTCCACTCTATAGCAGACCGAAGCCTATGGTGGAAAAAAAAAAAAAAAAGAAAACAGAACCACGATCCTGACTGTGCACATTCAGCTCGCAGTGATCTGCAGTCCCGTCCCGTCACTTTCTCTTTTACGTTTCTGGAAGGGCTATTTTTGGGTTAAGCATCCGCGGGGTCACTTTCAGGCTAGTGGACGTCTAGCTGTTCGCCCGCCGCGCGATCGACCTTGTTTATGCATTCGTGCGAACATTAATTTTTAAGGCTGCCGATTCCTCCTGTGTAGTTTATTCACCTCTAGCCTTCAAAAGTGGAAACACCCCAAAAAACAGAGTGCTTTCAGGCCGCCCCGAGGCAAAAACACAGGCCGCTGGGGTCTGCTTTCCGCCCATTACATCATCCGCATCGTTTGCATCGGAAATCTTACCATTATTGGATTATACGCCAGATGACATGGACGAGCGGCATTTAAGACGGCACGCCTGTCGAGCCGTCAAATGAGTTGTGAATTTTCTGAAGCTTTCGCTAATTTCTCACGTCGCTCTTCTGGGCCCGCTTGGTAACAGATACGTTTTTAGCATGCTTGTCATCATTAGCTTTGGAAGATTATCGATCCGTCAATGGCAGATGAGGCAGCAGGATGCCCGGGGGAGGGCGGAGGGGGGGGGGACTTAGAGAAGGAGTTAGCACAGTGCCTGGCCTTCCAAAACCAAGAGCGCACCTCCATCGCACCCACTCATTTAAGTTGATGGTGTACATTACGCCACTGCAACTCGATATAATTTACTTAGGTTCATTTGTAGCGATCGATGGTTAGCAGCAAGTTCAGTGTTGGGGAAGGGGGAGTGACCGAAAGAGAGAGAGAGAGAGAGAGAGAGAGAGAGAGAGAGAGAGAGAGAGAGAGAGAGAGTGTGAGAGAGCATTCAGGCTTCGTCTAAGTGCAGAAATCACCCGAGTCAGCCTGGCTCCGTCGCTAAAAGCTCCAGTTGGAGTATCCAATGGCTATTTATTGCTCACACCTGATGTGCAGAGCGTAACAGAATTACTGAATTACTTCACTCAGAGCTCCATCAGCTCCAACGGCTGATATTTCACTTACAGTTAATAGAGATATTTATAGAAGTGTCGCTATTTCTATAACTTGAAGTAAACCCGATTACACCATGCCCATGGAAAATGCTCATTCCTGAATGAGTGGCAGGTGTGAATTAATTATGTGCATTTCACGCCATATACTGCATTATATATAGGGTCGGGGAAATAATGAAATCCAGTGGCAATGCATTAATATCAACTTCCCCTTCGTCTCTTTTTTTTTTTTTTTTTTTTCAATCCGAAATCGCTTTAATCATTCTTGAAATGCTGTCATGCACTTGCTGAATGGGTTCTGGTGAGATGTTGGACCATTCGTCACGGTGGAAACTTTCTGCTTCTTTGACGGATGGGAAAGATGCAGATTTACTTTGCAGCCCGCACTCGCAAGCTTTCCATCAAGTGTGCAGCCCTTGATCGGAAAGGCTTCGTCCTGGTGTTGATCAAAACACCACCGACAGGTTGGACCGTGTTTATTAGAGAATGATCAGCCCACATTGTTTAAATAAAACCTGCACAGGACCGTAATGAGGCCTGCGATTGTCTTACAGGTTAGAGACGGTGGCTCTGACCAAAGGGCAGGAAGGCTGGACGGGGAAGATGAAGATGCTGCGGTTCTCATTGGGAGTGATGAGGATGGACAAGAACTGGGAGGAGTTTATCAGAGGGACGAGACAGATAGTGTTTCATTGAGAGGAAGTTAGAGAGGCAGAGTTAAGGAGGTTTGGGGATGAGAAGGATGCTGAGGATGGAACCTTCAGGCAGGAGGAGGAGAGAAAAGCCCAAGAGGAGTATTGGCTGATGATGGTGTTTGATGCTTGGTGTTCATGGATGAGTGAGGGAGAACATGCAGGAGTTTAAACCTGCATTGTAGGTCCATCATTTGTTTTTATATCACATGATTACATGAGCATTCAGCCGAAGCCTTTTTCCAAAGTGACCTACAAGTATCCCATTTGGTGGGATAGTTGTAGTATCCCCCTACTTGATGGTAGAAGTTAGAAAACAGGTTCATCCACAGAGAACCCCTGCAGCAATAAGGGTAAAGTCCTTGCTCATTGACCTATATTGGTAATTTTAATGGATTTGGGATTTAAACCCACAACCTTTAGGCTGATGACTGATGGTCAAATCAAAACGCCGGTTCTTCAAACATGACTGTTTACATTAGAAATCACATGTAAATCAGTGTGTCATACACTTATTTGATTCCCATTGACCTCATGTGAGCTGAACAGGAAGGGCCCAGTGGCTCTATGTGGCCCTGGGGCTGGATGTGGCCCTGAGGCTGTAACACACTCCGGTCTGCATTAAACAGCTGGTGGAATAGAGCTGTTTTAATGGCGTCTTCCAAATGCAAATCCATTCACATATGGGAGATATGGAAATGATTGACTCATGAAACAGGATGCACGCTACGTGGGTCTACGGCGTTTCAACAAATCTGCTTTTTCATCAAACATGTCATCCTGTGCCGGGAATGGCGTTTTATGAATGGGATCGTCAACACACTGAGAGTTCGGAACATAGAGATTTACTGCCGTCTGAAAAAACTAGACTGGGGGTTTTACTGGAGGTATATCCTTGATCTGTGTTCACACTGCAGCAGTGGTAGACTTGCGGTTATGGAACCAGCCATGTGACCTGAAGGTCTCTGGTTCGATTCCCAGTCCCACCAAGTACCATGGTTGAAGTGCCCTATGGCAAGTCACCTAACCCCATATCCTCCCCGGGTGCAGTGTACAGGGCTGCCCTCTGCTACTGTATGCGTGTTCACTTCACTCATTGTGTGTATATATGTGTGTGTGTGTGTGTGTGTGTGTGTGTGTGTGTGTGTGTGTTTCACTGCACGGATGGGTTAAATGTGGAGGACACAATTCTCTGTGTGAGCACTGCAGGCAAAATAACTCACTTCATTAGCATCTGGGGGCTATTCTAAAATATATGGACTTTATTGGTATTATACATTTACCTACATGTGTACAATCAACGCACATGACGGCTGGTGTTGATTGGTCAGGTTTGATGCTGCACTTCTGAGCAGTGAAGGTCCCACAGTGGCTACCTGATGGCCCAACCCCTAACCACTGAGCTAACACTACCTGATAGGTCTCCAATTCCTAGAACACCAGTTTGAAGACCTTCTTTAGCTCTAAACACAAGGTTCTGACTCCGCACATGCATCTCAGTCTGTTTGTAATTAGTACTCAGTACTCACAGGCCCCATTCAGGAGCCCATATAAAGCTTTGGTCATGTAAACAACAGCTAGATGTTAGCATAGATCAAATATTCAGAGGTGATAATAAAATCCAGGCTTTATTAAGTTTATATGCGATGCAGGAAATACAATGTAATTTTAATGCGTCTAAGGGAAATTTACTAATCCTCCTTGGTATCGTCTCTTAACTTGCTCCATTAAGCATCCAGCAAACAGCAATACACTTAGAAGGAGATAAAAGACCATGTGCTTCTCCAAAAAGATGCCTAGTTCCACAAAAACAAGCGCTTCTCGGTCCAAACGCCTTTGGATATCCAAAGAGAGAAAACAGACTGGAATTAAAACTGGCAATTTATAAAACACGGTAAAAACAAGCAGAAGATCTTTATTGAGCTCGTCTGTCATGAGCTTAGTTTAGCAAGAAATCTTCTCCAAACTGGTTCAAAACTCTGGGAGGATACTTTGTTTTTCAAAGGCAGACAACTTTCCTTCACTTTCCTTGGTCATTTTCAGGCCGAGTCGTACATACTGTATGGTTTTCGTTTATTCTCCCAGACCTATTCGTCATCTCATATACAGCACCAGTCAATAGATAGGACACGCCCCATTTTAGCCCCACTTACTGTCCATGTTCTTAGTTCCCCTTCCTGTAAAGATTGTAGTCCATCCAGATTCCAGACTGTAGTCCATCTGTTTGTGTTCTACAGTACATACTGCGTACTCCGTTCTAATGGACCCCAATAGTACATGTTCTGTGATGTTTCTGACCAACAGAGAACCAACAGGGGACTAACAACAACAAAGAACACATATGGACTACAGTCTGGAATTATAAAACTACAAATGAGGAGATGAGGATAAAATAGACATTGGAGAAAGAAGGGAGCGTGGCCTAACTTTTGATGGTACTGTATGTCATGACTGTTGACCTAGAGAAGAAGGAGACGCAATCTATTTGTTTTTCATCTAGTAGTTCAATGTCTTCTCTGTTATCGTCTGATATTGGGAGACTTCGGTGTTATCTCTCACACGACCAGCGCAATTATTTCCTCAAACGAGTCCGTTGACCTTAATAAGGAGCGTTTTGAAAGCACCCTCCCCCTCGCCTGAAGTCGAGACACCGCAAGCGGTTAAAGGGAGCCAATCGATGGTGGAACATTTGAGTAGGTGTTTCTCCTTGAAGCCACTCCAGAAGCTTCCAAAAATCCATTTGCAGGAAGATAATGATCCTGCATACAAGCAAAGTAGTTCTTTATTTACTTTCCAGGAGGAGAGGAGGTGGAGGAGGTGGAGGAAAGACTGAGGGCTGGAGTATGGTGTGGAGTGCAGATAAAGCCCACCGGCTCTGGCTGCTCCGGGCCTAAATGCCGGTTAATCTACTCCCCAAACCAACAGACAGACAGACAGACAGAATGGAGGGAGCTCTGAGGTCGGAGGACGGGAGTGGGCATGGGCTCATGTTTCTCCCGGCTTGGGTAGCTATTGACCAGCCTCTATCTGCGGTTCCTTTCTGTCAATCAGGGGAAATTAGAGAGGAACAGAGTGAGCAGAGACACCCAGAGCTCTCTTACCCATATAACGGAGTAAAAGGGAGTACGAGGGGCAAAAGGAAAGGGGGGGAGGGAATACAGGAAGCACATTAGATTCGATTAATCCTCTAACATGAAGGCAAGACATCGCCCCAAATAGCTGGCACATCATCACGAGTGTAATGTCTGCGAACTCAGTCAACAACAATGCAGAGGGTGTTTGGTAACCTGGTAGGATGTCATCACAAGTTTGGCTTTTGATCCCGCGCTCCCTCCAGTCAAGCTTACGCCCGACTACTTACCGCCTCCTGGTGATCGTTATTAAATTCCCACACTCTGCGATAAGCAAATTCAGCTCGGATTACCTTCGCGAGCAGCATCAGGCCTTCCTTGACCTATTTTATGAGGGCGCCAGTTGGCTCGGTTACAGATGTGACTACAGGCAGCCGAAATAAGGATTAATAATCATCATAATAATAAAGTTTCATTAATTTACTACTTTAAAACAGTGCAAAAAGTGTTAACTTACCCAAGTAACACAGTGCCAGCATGCTACACTGTCGATGCCTGAGCCTCACAAAAACATAGATTCAAGGTGAATTGAATTGAACGGTCAAGATAATGAGATGCGATGGGATGTATTTAATCAGGTAGATTATTAAAGTACTCGGCTTAAGAGCCAAACACCAAACATCAGACATCCATACGCAGGCCCACAATTTTTGTGTTGAATATTACTATTCCCTACAGAAGACGCTTCAATCAATACTTGATGAGATGTGAATTGCGTCTATCGGGCCAAATCTGGCTGGACCTCTCTGCACTTGCAAGAAAACCTACGTACGCCAATGTCATCCATTAAAACACAACCTGATATCGATTTGCAGTGAATGTTATTCTTTATTCCAGTGTACCAGCAATGTTCCTATTCATAATTGTGCACTACCTGCAGCTACCTGTGTGTGTGTGCATACACACGCTCACATGCATACTGTTTAAGCTGGGCGTTCAGCGTGGCGTGCACAATGGGCCGCATATAAAAAAGAATAAAATCCCCCAAGGGCTCGGAAACCATTACAGACAACGGGGCCTATTTGATTGGCTGCATTCAGCTGCCAAAGTGGGAAATTGAGTTGTCCCTGTAGCCCACAGGTACCAATCATGCCACTCTCTCCAGCACTTTCTTCTCCACGCCGTGCTCTGAAGACACTATTGAGCTGCTGGTTATTAACAGCTCACCGACAGCAAGCGCGAGAGCGGCGCGAGTTTGCATTCAGCGCCGCACCGGACGCCACTCGCAGTTTCCACCTGACTTCAGTAGATGCGGCTTTAAAACCACGACAGGTCGGAATTAATGGACTGTTAATGGGGTCGTGATGTGAAGGGAGTCGTACGCTGTCGTTTGATAGGTGATATACGGCGGGGACAGAGATACAGTGTCCTGATACGATACAAACAGTGAGACAGGGGGACGTGATGTGAAAACTCCGAAATTCAGAGTATTTTACAGCAATCGAAAGTAAGGGAAACTTGCAGAGGTCCATATCTGTTCCGTTTCCTTTCATGCTGTCAGACATTATTAACCGTCATTGGCAACGACAAGCCGTTTAGGTTCAGGTGGTCGATTGGATTTTATTGTGCAGTCTTTTGTGCTTGTTGGTTTTTGTATTGTAACTGAGCGTCTTTGTGTCCCCGGTACAAAAGTTAGAGTCGTAAACGTTGGAAAATAGGATTATGATAAAAAAAAAACAACAACACAGGTTTCCGTTGCTGCCACATCCAATCTGAGTCTCGTTCAACTGTCAGCAAGAAAGCCATGTCAGCAAAACAGAGGCTGGTCCAGCTGCAGAAAAAGATAAGGAAATAAAACGCTGCAGGTGGAACAGAATACCCGTGGACAATGGGTTTAAGATCGCAGTAGAACGCTGCGCAATGATTGGATGCCGGTGCAACCACGGTTGTTCTCAGCTGTGGTTGTACCTGCAGTCGTTCAGCTCTTACAGTGCTGAGGGTATGAATGCTCAGAGCGCCTGAGCTTGAGCGCTGGGACATCAGGACATTAATTGGCTCATAGATTATTGCGCTGTTTTTTAACCTCAATTCTGCCAGCAGGTCGGCGCCATTAGGCGCAGTAATCCACCATTGATGGTGGAGAGAGGGAGACGTGCTGTAAGTCGCCCAGAAGACCGAAGTTGCTTCTGCACTAGCAACTGAGCGACAGCCCTCCAAGCAGCTAGTGTGGACAGGGGTTCCTCCTAGTGCGTGGAGAAAGTTGGCCAGATGTCCAGAGCTGTGCCTGCTTTAGCGACAGCCTTCTGGGCAGCTAATGAGGACAGAAGGTCCCCCTAGTGGCATGGTGCTACTGGGGCAGCTGCCGGCATGGTGCTACTGGGGCAGCTGCCTGTTGACGGGATCCATGGATGCCCTCTTTTACCCCTTGTTTTTATGTATTTATTATTATTGATCTCTGGTGCAGGTCTCAGGTCTAGTGATGCCCTTATTTACCAGCATGGCGTGCGTCCAGGGTTAATCAACCATTGGTTTGTATATAAAACATAATTACACTGTGTCCACATACTTCTGGCAATATTATGGACCAGGATAGAGTTTTGGTTTTGCCACATTTTAGGGCAGGTTGTCACCGTACTCTTTAACTTTCAAGGCACCTCTTTTAGCTTTGGCCAAGTTCAGCCCCCTGTGTGTTACCAGCAGTTGCGTTTCAAAGTACCATGTGAGACAAAAAGGGTTTGGAGTCAGCAGAGTCTGAGTCCTAATGATGTCTCGAGAAGCAGACGGCGATCTGAAGCATCATGTTAATAGCGCACAAGTAGTTTAATGTAAGCATTATGGGTAGCGCAGTTAAAGAAAACTGCCTTTTAGAGCTTGGGGGTGGAAATTCCTCTCTCATTATGGGTGGAGGTTGTAAGCTTGTAAAACCGTCGAACCTAAATTATGCATTTACGTAGTTTTTCGGCTGGCCTCGGGTAAGTGAGGGGTGCGTGCAAAGATGCTACTGACCCGAGGTCTCGTCAACGCGCTCTTCCACCATGTGCTCCTTCTGCGGTACCCACTCGCTGTTGCACTTGAAATAGATCTGGGTCGCAGGCGTGGCCTTGCAGTACAGGTTGACCGGCTTGTTTTTGACTATGTAGGCCTCCTCGGGCTCCATCAGAAAGTGGGGAAGGGGCTCGGGCGGGTCCGAAGGGAAGGTCTCGGGAAGCTCCCCCAATCCCAAGTAGTCGTCATCTGTACAGAAATGAAAAACAAAAACAAAATGTGAGATTTATACGTGCTTTTCATCAGTGCTGCATCAGAGCTCATTTATTGATATGGCAAATGTTTATACAAGCAAGTTTGGCAGGGCAACGTTGTGGGAACCGTTCCACAACGGCTCTTCTGTTCTCTCCACCCCGAACCGCAGCTACCGTTAGCACTGTGACACCACAGGCAAAGCCCCGTGAAAAAATCAAATGTGCACCTTTTTTATACAGCCACAAAGCCAAGCGCTTGCGGTTGGAGCCTTGTTTTCTTTTCCTGCCAGCACAGGGGCTTTTGGTGTTCTTAATTCCATAGATATTTGGACGGCAGACACTTAAGCTCCCTGTAATTATGCCTCTCTTTCATCAACATGCCTCTCTCTGCCAGGCTGCTGTCTGGCCTTGTCAAACACACCTATATTTATCAACCCATGTCATAGCATCATACCATACAGTCAACTAAATAAATCTCTGAAGGTGGACAAGATATTTTCAAAAGACCTCCCTTTGATCAACAGACCCACTGACAAACTGATTAACCACCTAATCAACTGGTAAACATCCGTCTCATTAGGAAATTAATTTGCTTGGCTATAGAGCGAGCAAGTTTAGACTAATTTTATGGACTTTACTCGTTGGCGTCATTGGAATTTGGTATGTTCTGAGGAAATACTTCTGGTTTATCTACACACATCACTCCAATCGTTCCAAATGGTGGTTTGAAGGTAAAGATACTGAATCAGTGGCCAGAATAATAAGAGTTCAAATCATAGCTCTGCAACTGTGGGCTCCTTGAACAGGACCCTTGGAACTTAACTGCTTAAAGGGGATCATGTCATATAATTACATCAGGGGACGATCACTGGGTTACCTAAAGTGAGTTTGGAAAATAAGTAAAGATGTATATGGTTTGTATTGTGACGATAACGAATAGCAATTGATTTGTAAGGTTTACTGTAATCATTGGTGTAGACAGCCTGCGACTGCCCCATGACATGACCCACTAGGTTCCCCCTCTTTCTGAACAAGTGGTCTCTTTATTTTCGAGACGCTACACTTCACAAAATCTGAAAAATTTCAAATCATAGACACTTAACTACAATCTTTTTTGGTTTGCTGGTTTAATTTAAATAGGAGCAACACGCGGACATGCATCATCGCCCCGTAGGCCCGTCAGACCAGCTCAATATCTGCCCTTTGACTCCTGAGATGGAGGTGGAAACCCATTTGCGGAAGCCATTTGTCACCTCCGCTCAGCTTCCTATTGCTAACACCCAACTGCCAGACATCAATTATTTACACCTAATAGGAATAGAACTGGAAAACGAAGGTGCTTCGCGTTCTGTGGTTCTGAGGTTAAATCATCACTTCACTGATTCTCCTCCTGATTTGTTTTTATGCCCACACCTCCATTCAACCTGCCGGGTCTCAAATCTTGCCGTGTCAATACGCTTCTGTGATGTAACGGCCTGTCTTTGCGGCTGCATCAGTCCGGCCTCGGCCGCCATCGGAGCTGGACGGGGACGCGAGACGGAGGAAGAGATGCAGGAGAAAGAGGAAATAAAGGAAATGAGACACAAGGGACATGCAAGAAAGGAAAACAAGAAGGTAGAAGATGCTCTGGGCGCACAAAGTCTGCTTTTTATCAGGACCTGCTCAGGGATCACACCTGAACCGTCATCTGCCTCCAGTCATCCACTAATTGAAGAGAAGCAGTAAACTCCTGCTGACCCCTGGGCTTCTGCCTTATGATAGCCTGAGGGTCTGTTCAGGGTGCACACCGCAGTATGAATGGAAAAGAGATGAAAAAGAGAAGAAATAGAGAGGTAGCAACTTGTAGCAGACTAATTTAAGGTTTTCAATGTATTTCTAGAAAACTAATTTAAATCAAAATTTTAATTTAGTTTTATATTTCCAGACTGCAGTTCATCTGTATTCTTTGTTGTTAGTCACCTGTTGGTTTTCTGTTGGTCAGGACCATCACAGAACAAGTATCATTTGGGTGGTGGATTGTTTATTGTCAGTTCTGCAGTGACACTGATGTGGTGAGGGGGTGTTAGTGCAGCAGTGCTGCTGTAGTTTCATTTAAACACCTCAGTGACACTGCTGGGATAGGACTAATGCACCCATTGTGGTACTATTGGGGTTCTGAGCATTAGAGAACAGAGTACACAGTATGTACTGTAGAACACAAACAGATGGACTACAGAGTGGAACTGCACTACAAAGTACAAACTACAAAGTCCATCCTAACAGGAAGTGGAACTGAGAACATGGACAGTAAGTGGAGCAAAAAGGTTGGGTGTCCAAACGTCTGACTGGTGCTGTATGTTGTAATACATTCTGAAATACTGAAATTCCTGTTCCACAAAGGTAAAATAACTTAATAACCGCTCTGATATTTATTAGACAGCATAAGAACTTTGGTTCTTTCGGGATTGCGTGTTCTTTCTTTTTATAGTTTCCGGTATTTTTAATAAAGGTGAAGACGCAGAGCTGTTCCGAGGGCATTTTTATTATTTTCCTGGACAAAATCTAGTAATAAACTAGTTATTCTACACAGTGTATATGGAGTTAATGGATTTTTATTGCTAGTTCAGGGGCACTAACATCTTTCATAATCAGTTTTTACTGAAATGCAAAAAGGAGCCTCACTGGCGTCCCGAGAAAAATCATAAAAGCAGAGAGAGAGGGAGGAAGGAAGTATGTGGGAAAGCGAGTCGCTTTATCAGGTTTACGCTCCGCAGCAGCTATTAGCCCTGGACCAGAACCGTGACCCAGTAAATGTGCCTGGTTGAACAATCGCTATCAAAGTGGCACCAACATTCACAGGCCCGTAGTGATACACTACATAAACAAAACAAACATGCTAACATGTACACCAACCCACAACAATTACACAACTTTTTTCCCTACCCTTTTCAGATAACACGGGGGTTTAACAGTACAACAGCATGAAACGATAAAACCCGACCTGTGTGTGTTTGTGTACCATGGTGTAATGCAGTACAGTAAAACCTCGTTGCTAATACGTGCACAAACAATCCGTAAAATCTGAAATCGATGAAAACTGAGGAACCTATGTCCATTTCAATCAATGGTAAACCAATTAATTTGTTCTGGAGACTCCAAAATACATAACACACATTTTCTAGAGAATAAATGTAACGTTTAATATTAAATACAGAACAAATAAATTATATAACATGTAAATAGTAAATAAACATTTAACAGAACAACGTTCACATTTCTCATTATCTAACTGTTTTGATTAATACAAATAATTAATAATTTCTGTTTGGTAAGCCCATTAACGCCTTTCGATACATTGGTCTCCTTTATCACTTCCATTTTCACCACAATGAAACTCATCATAGACTGCGATTTTCTGCAAACGTGGCGATCTCAATGCCACTATTGTATCTTTAAATAATTTTTTTCGTCAATTTTAATGTGTTTGTGATCTTTCTCTTTGATGGGCTGCTGGTTCTGGAACTTTTTTTCTGATCCCATAATGGAGGGATCGCTAAAGGTAAAGTGCTAACTTTGCTTTAGTTAGAAAGAGAAACACTAAACGGGGATGATGAGATGTTCGAAGCAACCGTGACGTCATTTTTGCGGAGAAGTCCACAATACAGAGGATCCACTGTACATCATAACCCTTTAAAATAATCAAAGGTCATCCAGAGGTCTCTATCTTAACGTTTTCTCATGGTTTCATCTCTAATTTAGAGAGTTTTCCTGTCACTATCCCTTAAATTGCTCACGTGGGGATTTGAAAGCGCATAGCTGCTAAATCTGTTGCTGTAAATAATCCAGACTTGACTAAAACTAACACCTAAAGCAAGTCCCAAAAAGCAGATGGTGTGTTAAGCTCGTGGCCGTAAATTGTCTCTTTACACCTCTGTTTTGTTTGTACAGCTAGTTCTTCTCACAAACAGGCTCTGGGGATTTCCAATAGCTAACGATAATTATTGTCTTTAGTTAGCGAAGCAGCTAATGCTAATAGCTAACACCTTGTTTATTGTACACGCTGCTACCCAACATGCACCATGGCGTGTTAAAAACGTTACAGAATGTTCACCGTGCCACCCAAATTCTTTCTTTTCTCAGTGAATGTCCTGTTCTAGCCTTTCACAGCAACACTGCTGATGGTGACCTAGAAACAGCCTCTGAATGCCCAGGACGATCATTGTGCTCTGGTCTCTGCCTCTCACCCTCACCCGGCGTTCCTTCCCCATCTTTCCACTGCATCTCTCTGTGATTTGCTGTGGGGCCTGTGGATCAGACAGTGGCACACACACACACACACACACACACATCCATCCTTTTGCTCGAAACCACCAGCTACCACAAGAGCAGAAAAGTAACACGAAATTAAAAGGAGAAGTGCTCTGGAGGAAAAGCGCTTCAGGAACGGGAACGAAAAAAAAATAAAAATCACAATATAAAAGCATGCACTCCAAAAAGCCCCTGCTGATGGCACTCTCTCTGGAGAGACAGAGATAGTAGGGTAGCTGTAGAGATGGAAAGAGCGACGGAGACGATTCCGCTAGAGTCACCGGCACAACAAAGTCGGTACTGCCATTGTACACTGTACCGAACACAAGCAAGTTATTTTCAAGACTGCCAAACAAGACTTGAAAGGGGCTTCAGAGTGATACAGCACAAAAGTGCTTGCCCTATTTTCTGAAGATTGCAACTCTGAGCCCTCAGCCTGCCATGGCAATCTAAATCTGAGAAGCACACGAGAAAATAAAACACAATATGGTCAGATTTATACTGACACCTGCGTACAGCAGTCCATACCAAGCACTCATAGGCTTCTAGAAACCAGTCTTGTTGACCTGAGAATCCCAGGTTCGATTCCCGGTCCCACCATGTACTCTGGCTGAAGTTCCCCTGGGCAAGGCACCTAACCCCAGTTGCTCCCTGGGTGCCATGTACAAGGCTGCCCACCACTCCAGCCATGTGTCTGGAGGTCACCACGAGGATGCAAACATGAACAGCAATTAAGAAGCTTTTTTTTGGGCCAGGTAGTGTATTACTTTGACTTGTCTCATCAGATACTCATGTCAAACTCTTACCTAAAAGTGGTAATAACGGGTATTTATTCTTTGTTGGCCATGTGACGACCCATTTCAAACATCTGCATGCCATCATGCTGGATGTATCGTGTTTGCCTTCGTTCTCGCCTCCTGGCTTGCGAATGGGGTGTGCTGGGATGTAATTATAAAGCAGGGCCAGTTATCGTGAAAGCCATCTTGGAGCTAGACTGGAACTGAACCACACCTCACCCTCTTAACACCAAATCTTTCTTCACAAACAAATTATTATAATGGTGGAAAAGAATCCAGGCCGAGGGATAAAAGGACGCCGGCATTACACAGCCATTGGGTTTGCCTTCTAGCGTTGCTATTGCAGTGACCGTGTCGTTTAACCCAACCTCCGTCACGCCGTTCGCAAACGGAACAAAAGCGTACTTGATATTTTCAACTTGTTTTCCAAGCGCTGCTGTGTTTCAAGTAGCTCTAACCCCTGCAGTATCCAATTTTCCTCTAAATGAGCCCGATCGCTAAAAATGCCAGCATTAACATTTAATTTCATAAGTTCTCTAAGAAAATCTGCACAAGTGTTTTTCATTTTGATAATATTGCATGTGAGAACCACAGGTTCCTCGGGGCTAATTTAAGTCGTTAATAATCTGGCCTTGTGTACGCGGGCATGCTGTTTACACATTTCTACACGAGTATTATATTAATACATTCATCTCGGACACGAAAAAAAGAAAACATCTGTGGAAATAACTAGCCGTTCCCTCCGTCACCTTTAGCACTTATGGGAAAATTCACAGCTCCACACTCGCAAAATAATGGCTTGAATCATTAGTGTCAGTCTCCACGCATGCGAAGAAATGGAAAAAGGAACTAATAGGAACCCCGAGCTACAGGGGCAAAAAGTGGTGTTGGACAAACAAATGACTGAATCCAGTGTCATGATTATGAGAAGTCCATGATGTAGTGCATTCAGGGCTGAGCGATTATTGTATTACATAGTGCGCCACAATTTTACTGCATGACGGGAGAAAATCACCCACGTAACATGCATACATTCGTGGAGTGATTGTACAGTTGGGTAAAATGTCATTTAAAGCCACACCAGCGACCTCCACATGGCTGGAGTGCTAAATTTAGCACAGCCGTGTCGAATAGCACTCTTCATTGTGGGTCCCAAAAATACAGACGCCATTAATAATAACAGAGCGGTTTATTAATAACACCCATCCACATGTTTATTAATGCATTCAGTCTAATCCAGCTTTCATGTTCTGTAAGAACACACGGCATCGCGGGTCATTTTTATGGAATACTAGCTGAAAAAAAAACAATAATATCAGCGGTTTGGACCGTGGCATGATTGTTGGTGCCAGACGGGTCGGTTTTGTTACTTCAGATCATCAAAAAATTTTTGTTTAAATATTTTTGTTTACTTATCTACTAACTAGACAATTTAATTTTTTAATTAAAATGGCCGATTTGGCAGAAAACAAAGCAAACAATTATTAGGCTCGGCTGTGATCCGTGAACATTCGAGTATCTCAGGATAGATTTTCAGCGAGTTTAACGACGGATCAAACTTTCTGGGAAGCGGTTTCCCTCCAGCTGGTGTGATTAGAGCGTCTACGTCTGTTCAGTCTTCGAACAGCATGACTGGGGCTAATATCAATAGCGTACAGCTGACTGCTTCTCAGCTCAGCCAGAGGTCCTTCTCCTCGTGGCGGTGCACTACATTTTCAAAAAATGTATGATTAACTTTACAACATGTAACATTTTGTCCTTTGGCGGCCTCTCTGGTGAAACTGAGTCAATGCAATCAACAAATTCACACAAAGCGCAGGCTCACTGTATATCGCATGGCAGAACCATTAACACACACATGTATACTTTTGAACGATTACGTTGAACCAGTTTATCTCAAGGCTGTGGGAATTGAACCCAGAACCTTTTTCTCGATTATTTATGGTCAATGGAACCACGGTGGCTAAGTGGTGAGCACGTTCGCCTCTCAGAGCTAGGGATTCCATGTTCAAATCCCAATCTGTGAGTGAGTGTGGGCCCAATGGTAGATTGGCGCCCTGTCCTGGGTGTATCTGCCCAGTGCCCAAAGTGCCCAGTGTTCTCCCCTAGATGTGCATGGGCAATCACCCCCATAATGGATGGATGAACCATGACTCAAGCAACATTCTGAACAGTTTGGACTGTGATCCTTTTCAAGGCCACAATCACAAAAACGCCTTAACGACGTCCCGCCATCCGATACAAAGTTCAGAAGAATTATCATTGTTCTCAACTTCTGCTCCTTCCTTCAAAACAGCCCCATGGTTTGAAACGCTGCCTGTTTTCTTTCATTTTAGTTGCAGAAATACCAGATTCATAGAAATCCGTTTTAAACACAGCGATATGTTCTCACTCTATACAACGTTCAGGTGACTGCCATCCTCTAATGGTCGTCACTTCACAAGGCCCGTTTGTTTCCGTAACAGATGAGTATGTCATGATCAACCTTGGAGATAAGATGTCGAGGCAACACCTGATAACTACCCCGCATAAAGGCCCTATCATCCTGATAGACTTCTTCCTGAAGAACAAACGGCACCGCCATGCAGATCAAGGGCAGTGTGACGCTTACAAAACCCATAACAGACCTCCCATTCATATGGCATCTCGAAGATAAAACGGCGCACCAAAAAGGGGGCTGTTCTTCACCGCCGGGGCTCTGCAGTTCACCGGGCTGGTGGAGATCTTCAAAGTCAAATCGCTTATTTTTTAAAAACACACTCTCTGTGTAATTCTAGGAGCCCAAATAACCTCTTCAGGCGGGAGGACTCGGGAATAAATCATCAGCCGCCGAGCGTCCTCGCAGCCTCCCGAGCGCAGGTTCATCAAACGGCGATAGAAACAAAGCCTCACATTCACCTCTGGTTAATTAGTCTGCGTTCCTTATCCATCACCTTCAGCGGCCGTGGGTTCTCACAGGATAGGAGACGAGCCGAAGGCCCCGGCGGAACCTGAAATCTATAACGTGTGGGTTTTGATGTGGCTGCTTTACATCTGAAGCACATCAGAGGGAGCGGGATGGCGCCTGAAGAGCAGCAGATAACGGTGTGTTCAAGAAACCAATGTTTATCGCTCACCGGGGTGTTTCCTGAGCGCGGGTCCTGCTGTGACCGGAACTGGAGGGATTAAGGTCCCGATGGGTTCGGGTTAGAGGGTGGAGCTTGCTTCCTGAAGGGAAAGAAGCGCACATCTGCATCCATCCCACAACTGTTTCAACTTAATACACCGTAAGCTGCTCTGCAGACACTCCCAGTTCCTCATGTGTTTCCTTTTGCTCCCTGATGCCTCAGACAGCTGTGATGGCAGCTGGCGGATGCTCTTTCCTGACACTGTACTAAAAGATAAGCCATTCTATCAGTGGATTTATCGTTCCCAGGAAGGCAGTGTATCAAGCGAGGTGCTGTTTCGCCTGCCATCAGAGGAAAGTCGAGCGTGAATGCATAAAGGCGAGCGGCTGCATAAATCCTGGCCGCCGCCGAGTGAGGGAGTGAGCGAAAAAAAGGACGGACTCACGATTCACCGAACACAACATACGGATGAAAGATGACGCGCTTCAGAGCGCGTGCGTGACCTCGGCCCCGCGACCCGACCCCCGTTCATAAATAAACATACGCCTTCCCTCCGCCCGGGGAGCGAAGGGCGAAGTAATCCGGTTAAAATCTTAATCTGCTGTTTGTCGTCCACCGAGTTCCTAATGCGCCCATTTATTACGGGGCGCCTGCAGTAACAGGGATGTGGGGGTGGGGGAACCCTCTCATGCGGATGCTTATCGGCAATCATTAGTATCAGGCTGAACCCCTCCCACACTGTTCGCCTGCACACTCCAGTTTGTTCGGGCCACTCCCTTTATCAGGAAAGTTGCGAGACGGGAGGCATGGATTTAATAGCGATCGGTCCAATCGATCCCACATCGACGCTTTCCATCACGGTGGCACGGCGGCGGCGGCGGGATTCAAGCGCACAGTTAGGAAAGTAAACGAATTATTCAGATTGAACCCTGAATGCAGAGACGATAAGGCAACGCGCCAGGCTCGTGGCGGCGAGCGGGCGACTTATCAGACGGCGCCGGAGAAACGCAAACAAATTTTTATCTCCACAAATTGATTGCATCTTCCCCCGAAGCCTAAACGGCGGCGAGAGGGGGATTATGAAGTTGCTCCAGATAAGTCCGTTTCAGGTGCTCCTGCCTGCATTCGCGACTTCTTTCCCCAGAGGAGAGAAAACGGGGCAGGTGGTAAGAAGTGCGAGTGGCCATCTGGAGCTGGCTAAACCATGTGATTACAGTGCGACCTCCGAGATGGAGAGCCACCTCATCGGTGATGAGTGGGTGCCCTGCGCTTGCTCGGGATCATTTCCCTGGGTCCGATGCGCCCGGAAAAGCTCCGGCCGAAAACAACACGGCCGTGACATTCATTTGATTTTCCATTCGCAGGCAACCCCGGCTGAATACGGAGTGGTCCGGAGCCAATTTGGACCGAAGCGGGGCAGAAAATGCAGAGGCCAGGGGATGAAACGAATCTCCCTGAGCATGCTGGGAGCTCGACCTTCGGCTGTAAATGTGCATAACCTGAGCGCTTATGGAGTTTCTATTGATGGGCGGCGACCTTATGGGGCAGAGCCATCACAGCGCTGGCGTCTCTCCAGGGACTGCGGCGTGAGGGCAGTATGAGGAGACTCTGGATTGTAGTTCCATCTTCACTAAGGATCAAGGGATTAAAAAAAGGCCTGACACTTCTTAAAAAGACTGGGACTTGAACATGGAGGGAGGGGGAGGGAGACCACATGACACTGCCTGATGACAGCAGGAGCCAATGAGGGGTAAAGCTGAGGCAAGGGGGGCTTCAAGGACGCAAGAAGGCCATGGTACGAAAGACACTATCTGACCCTCTGTGTGACCTGCTGGGATCTTACGCTCAAACACATCAATTATGAAAAGATGATGTCACAGGTCAATCGTTTGCATATTTCTTATATCCTAATATCTTTAATAATAATCCATCAATCCATTATCTTCCGCTTTATCCTCTACTAGGGTCGCGGGGGGGAAAATCTTTTTATGACCTAAGCCTGCTTTAAACTTCTCCAAAACCATATTCCTAACCTGTCTGGTGTGTTCTTTGGACTTCATGATGCTGTTTGCTCCCCAATATTCTCTTAACCAACATCTGAGGCCGTCACGGAGCAGCTGTATTTGTACTGAGATTAGATTACACACAGGTGGACCCTTTTGAGTCATTAGCACTCATCAGGCAACTTCTGAATGCAATTGGTTGCACTCAGGGAAAAGGGGGCTGAATACTTTTGCACGTCGCACTTTTCAGTTTTTTATTTGTAAAAAAAAATGTTGATTCATGTATAATTTTCCTTCCACTTCACAATTGTATACCACTTTGTGTTGGTCTTTCACATTAAATTCCAGTGAAATATATTTATGTTTGTGGTTGTAATGTGACAAAATATGGAAAAGTTCAAGGGGTATGAATACTTTTGCAACCCACTGTATATATATATATATATATCATGTAGAACACTGAGTCCATCACAAAAATGTTCAGTGGAAAAGTAAGAACAGTAAAAAATCTGAGGTTCTAAATGTTTTCTGCATACTGGATTAGATAGATACGTCCCCGATCTTCATCACCAGAGAAACACTGATACACACATGACTTTCCTTCAACCGGTGCTGTTTGGAAAGGGGAACGCTAAAGAGCCCAACAGACAGGAACATGCTCCTCCTATTGGGTGTCATGGAAACAGACTCGTACTGCGAGACGGAAAGCAGGTCAAAACCCTCAAACCGGCGTTCAGTCGTCACCATATCAAAATAATTCGGCGTACTTGCGATTACACCTGCGTTGTTTCACGGGCGGTGGCGGCGTTCCTTTGAAGCCCTGCAAAGGGATGTTTCCTGCGCCTCACTTTTATAGGCTATAAAAGGCATCCAAGGGAGTTTATGAACAACAGAGGAGGGAACGCATGAAAATCTGTTGCTTTCTACTTTATCTCCTCGAGTTGCCGCGCCGTTCCCCCACGCGGAAAGCCATTTCGGTGCTTGATTGGAGAATGATGCTGCTACTTAGAGCCGACGGGGGAGAGAACGAACGAGGGAAAAGGGAGGTGGCTCCCTGGGGCGCAGTCTCTGTGATGGGTGGGCTGTCAAATGCCCCATTGTCCAAATTACCCGGCGAGCAGCGTGTCACCGCCTGGGACTAATTTACGCCGGCGCGCATGCAGCCGCGGCGAGACGCACTCCGATCTCAAGCCGGGTTCTGCTGACTCCTGTCTGTCTGTCGACTCGGCTCAGGGAGTTTGGATCGTTGATGATGTGCTGCTAAGCGGTAAACAGTGCACCATCCCAAGCGAGTGCATCACCATCAACAGTGAAATCAATAGAATACAACACACAGGGAAAAGAATGAGCTCTAAAGGCGGCTGCATTCAACCTTGTTCTCATACTAATGGTTCCTGGTACAGGGGCGGCACAGTGGTTTGGGAATAGCATGTTCTCCTCTCAGCCCTAGGGATCCCTGGTTCGAATCCCAATCTGGGTGGAATTTCCATGTTCTCCCCGTGTCTGCGTGGGTTTCCTATGGGTTCTCTGGTTTCCTCCCACAGTCCAAAAACATGGATCAAGGTCAATTGAATTCTTCAAATTGCCCCATATAGAGTGTGTCTGTGTAAATAAATAAAATGAGCATGGAACACGTCTTTCCTGTGATTTATTTACAATAATGTGTGAGCTCTGGTAGAGTATTGCTTTAATAAACACAATGAAAACACCTTGAGCCTATCCATGCAGTTTTCTAATGTGCATACAACCAGCTACACATTAGGTACACTTTAGTGGGCGGTGGTACACTTATGGAGGGTCTCTCATTATAACTCGACGACTTAATGCATCTTAATGCATCAAAACAACGCAACAGACGGTCGGAGATCAATAACAGCCTTCAATAAACTATTTATCAAAAGCCTTTTTTTTTCTACATTAAGCAACACTACATAACATTTTTTTTTTTTTCGTTTTTATCATTAGTGTGGCCTCAGCTGATACACGTCACGGCCGGAGTGCTGCGTGGATTTAACAACGATCACAGCCCATACTCCGCTGCCCTTCATCGTTTTGTCACCTATTAGGCCAGTTGCACCATCGCTGCCACGCGGGAGGCGGGAGGGAGGGGCGGCCCTCCCGTCGCGAGCCGAGCCAGGCGAATCTGAGGACCCGTCTCGGGCCCCGTGACCTCACATTGTGGCCTTCGCTGCACCAGCCGCTAATTGGCAAAAGCGGTACGCCGCTAGACTCGTACCTTTGGGTCGTTACGCCAAGGCGCTGGTTCTATGAGGTGAGCCGGCGCTCATTACTGCGGGGACATCAGAGAAAAGGGATCTGGACGGAGAAGACGGGCTCGTGTGAGGAGCTGGGTTCCGAGACGCAGAGGTCGTCGGATGAAGACGAACGTGGCTGGAATATCTTTATATCTGCAGCAATTAAAACGTCCAGCTTTTATTGTTAATTAGACGATTTAAACGGGAATTTTTACCTCAAAATACATTTTCAGTCAGTTTATTCGTAAAAGAATTGGGACACCGACACATTCCACTTACAGGACCTACTATGACATCACCCCTTAAGGCGGTCCTCATGCGACAGCAATAACTGCCTTAACTATTTGGGGAGGTGTTTCTGATGATGGGTTGGTTTGGTGTGCCCTTCCTTAGTGCCGATGCACCCCACCGATTCCACCTCAAAGGTGCATAATTTTTGGTTAGATTTTTGGTGAAAAAGACAGAAGAGAGGAACAGTACCCCCTCCTGCTTGAGTATCACTGTGCTCCTGCCACACATCTTGGAGCTTGAAGGCCTTCCCCAAACTTTTGCTTTGATTTTTTTAAAACCCGGTAGCAATGTGTGTCTTAACACTTTAGACCAATCAGCCGTCCCATTATATGGCTTTTCTCACTTAAGTTTAAATTAAATACGGTAGCTAAACAGGGCGGCACAGTGGCTTAGTGGTTAGCATGTTCTCCTCTCAGCCCTAGGGATTCCCGGAATTCTCCAAAATGCCCCATATAGAGTGTGTGTGTGTGAGTGAGTGAGTGTGTGCTCAGTGATAGATTGGCGTCCTGTCCTGGGTGTATCTGCCCAGTGCCCGAAACATTCGCCTCTGGATGGACATGGGGACCCCCCCCACGCGACCCTAGTAGAGGATAAAGTGGTAGATAATGGATGGATGGATGGACGCTAATTAAATTACTTTTTTAATCGGTTAAACACACACGCTCTCGGTCGCGTGCACGGGACGCCGTTTCCCAAAATAGCCTTAATGAAAAACCATCAAAGTCAATTTCCACTTCACGTCCCATCTTCCACACTGGAATTGCATCTCGCCGGTTCTCCCCGATGGCGCTTTTGCATATCCCCCCCTAGGAACCCGGCGCGCTCGCTCAGCCTCCCTGGGATTAAAAGTGTCACTCTTTTAACAAGCGCTTATTTCCTTGTGCACAAACACACTAATTAAACCATTTGTATTCCCTTCTGATTGTGGAGTGGCTCGCCGCGGTCCGCCCATCGTCCTCCGACGGCTCCGGTGCTTAATATTCCTCGCGGTGACGAAAGGGCAAGAGTTTAAAGACAATTTGCAAATCAGGAGAGGGCTAACGATCAGAGACAATTAATGATGACCAATTCACTCGCAGCATCAAAACGCTGCTGCCAGATTAAAGTAAGCAGAACATGGAGACTCATCAGGGACTAGAGGGAAGGACACACACATGTCTGATGTTGGAACACACACACACACACACACACACACACACACACACACACACACTCATTCCCACAGTGCTTAATGATGTTTATTCACACATACAATTGGCTTCCATTCACAGCCGAAGTCTAAGTGTTCGATTCTCGTTTGCTGTTGGGTTCTAATGACGCGTGGATCATTTTCTGCACACGGCCTCCTCCTAAACTGGGTCACTTCTCCCAAACTGACTGCAATTTGACCAACAAATGCACATTTTTTAAAAAATAAAACCTCTTAATGACCTCAAAATCTGGCTCAAGTCATACATAATAAACCACCATTCTCTCTGTAGCGTGTTGGATATACACTCGCTAAGCGCTTTATTAGGAACACATTCACTCGAGGGAACCAGAAAAGAACCTTCTAATGGGCATAACCACAAACACCGGTCAGAAAAACAGCAAGAATGAAGGATAAGCATCACTAAGTCACTATTTGCTCGTCACTGCTCATTGCTGCAGTTAACTGATGGGGTGGGGTAGGGGTGGGGGTGGGGGTGGTGGTCTGAAAATCTTAGTTACCATGATCTTTCTGTTAGCTTGGACTTATCTGACCATTCTCCATGTACAAAACCATCAAAAGTTCGGCCACGCCCCCTTCTTACACCATTTTCCATTTCCTCCACTTATCATGTAGATGGACTTTTATAATTCCAGACTGTAGTCCATCTGTGTTCTTTGTTGTTGTTAGTCCCCTGTTGGTTCTCTGTTCTCTGTTGGTCAGGACCATCAGAGAACAGGTATCATTTGCGTGGTGGATTGTTTATTGTCAGTTCTGCAGTGACACTGATGTGGTGAGGGGGAGTTTTAGTGCAGCAGTGCTGCTGTAGTTTAATTTAAACACCTCAGTGACACTGCTGGGATAGGACTAATGCACCCACCCAATAATCTCTGCTCTGTGGTGGTACTATTGGGGTTCTGACCATTAGAGAACAGAGAACACAATATGTACTGTAGAACACAAACAGATGGACTACAGAGTGGAATTGTAGAACTACAAAGTCCATCTTTACAGGACAAGAAGTGGAACTGAGAACATGGATAATGAGTGGAGCAAAAAGGGGGCGTGTCCTTAACACCACCTGCCTAAAGATCAAAACGGTGCTGAAGCTGCTCCATGCAGAGCGTGATGTTCTGGATTTAGTAAATGTAGTTTAAATGTTGTCCTCTTGCATTCAGGAGGACGAGAAATCAGAACAAGTGTCGACTGGAATACTTGATATGTGGAGGATCATAACATTTATAGTCTATATGTTTCTTATGGAACCCTAGTACAGTTCCATGTCTAGGCCAAAATCCAACAATATGAAAGACATCATGGATACTTGGTTACTAAAGTCATGATGAATGGCACCCATGACTTCAGATATTCACTAAAATCTGTTCTTCGCCTCCTTCATCCACACACACACACACACATACACACACACACACACACACACACACACACACACAATGAAATCGTCACTAAAGTACTCCTTGTATATTCTGAGAGCCCGTCTCCGTCCCCGTCGCTGTTCCTCTTTCTCTCCCTCCTCTACTATCTCCATGTCCCAGTACCGCGTCCCGCCGTTCCCTCAATCCCACAATTCATTTCAGCAGATTTAAGCGAGCGTGAAAGAGCGTGGCCAAATCCCCTCTTCTGGAGACCCACTCCCTTAACCCTAACAGAAAGCCACGGCTCAGTCGCAACCCTTAGAATGACCCAATTTTCCCGGCTTCTTTTCTCCCTTTCGACTATAATTAATACCCCGGGCCCTCCGCGAGGATGAGGTGTTAAAAACACACACGCAGAGGATTGTGGATTAAAGCTCACTTCAGACTCATCCGAGGCGATGTAGGTGGCTCAGGAGCTGCGCCCGTGGAGGGGAGTTTGATGTTTGCGCTAATGCGAAAGCACCAAGTGGCAAATCTGCGCCTGGAGCACCGGCGGCGAGGACGACTGACAAACGGGGCGGAGGTTCCGAGGTACGACGCTAAACTAATGAGGCAACCTGCACGATCCGAGCCGAGGGCAGGGGAGAGGGGCGCTCCACCTCATTCTGTCATCGGCGGAAGGAACGCAAGCCTTCCGTGTTTTATTTATTTATTTATTTTTTAAGGTAAACCTGCACCGTCGGGACGGACGTGACCGCCGGGACGAGGCACCCGATAGTCGGTGTGCGTCAGGAACAGAGGTGTTAAGTGTAGAACCAATTCCGAGTGAAAACCTTCGGAGGCAGAGGGGCAAGCATCCTCCCATTTACACACACACGCGCTGGTGGTGTCGTCCGGGGACCCGCGGCAGGCTGTGATTTCACCCGGTCCTTTCAGACTTTCGCCGAGTGCCGAAGTAGGTCAACCATATATAACAGAAGGGCAACGAGGGGCAAAGTGCCATTAAAAAGAGAGAGTGAGAAAGGAAAAGGGGGAATTGGGGTCCCCTACTGCGCTGATGGCGACTCGCACACATGGTGCCAGTCAAAACAAACTCCTTCAGCCAGCCACAACAACTCACACACACACAAACAACTACACACCGTCATTACACTGCGGTAACCTGCCTATTTCCATTTGCACGCGGATCCTAACGGACAAGGGAACACAAACAATGACTCACTCAAGCACTCGGAGAACACGGTAATGAACTCGCATCTCTTGTAGGACACAGCGTGCCTCCATCGCGTGTTCCGAAAAACGTCATCGCTGTTACACAATACGGTGGCCCCGCCACCAGCCCAGAAAACAGACTCCTATTACAATTCCAAGCTCAACCCTTTAACACAGCCACTCAGCAGGGCTCACTGAGGCTGATCGGCCGTCCTCGGCATCCACACAGTCCATCTTCTTCCCCAGCTCCCTGCATGTGACCTCATCCTCCTTTCTTACCTCCCTTGACTTGCCCCAGTGCAAGAGGATGAGGTCCCCTTTACTCATGCACAAGTAATGAATACAGAAGTTGGTGTGAGTAAAAGGCTCCTCCAACGTTCCCTCGCATGCCCTCGTACAAGAAATGTCAAAGCCGCTCATGCAGCCCGTCATGCCGTTTTGAGAAGAGCGTCTGATCGATGTGATAACGATTAATGCTTAATGAACCATCGTGGTTTGTTGGGATTGGGAACACGTTGGGGCAAAGACAAAACGACTAAGAACACAAGAAACATCATAAGGATCATAAGGGTTGGAGTCCTGGGCAACAGTGAGATTTGCATGTTCAGGTTTGTCAGTGTGTCTGTCCTGCGATGATGCCAAGAGGTCACTCTGAGTGCCCTTTTGCCACTCTGCTTAGGAAAAGAAAATTTCAGCATAGAAAATTAATGAAGAGCATGGGTTTAGTGCTGATTAAGAGCTCAGGTTTGAGTCCCTGGAAATTGAAGAAGGTAACTATAGCGATGGTGTTATTGAAATATACAGTGTAGCTATAGCGATGCTACTGGTGCATCTCCTGGATGGAGGATGTGGGACATGAGGGTCTATCCTACACCATGATGGGCATGACTGTCTTGAAATGAGCTGTGTTCAGGTACATTTCTGTCGTGTTGCTATCTTGCCTATAGTCAGACATTTATCGTTATCTCGGTGATGAACCATCAACACAACGCCACTGAACGCTGAAACCAACGGAACGCTATTAAATCTGACTGCATTTGTATGGAGACTGCAGAGTCATAGAACACACTATACTGTCGGTTCTCCATTCACACCCACATGGAGAACCTCATGGAGCACTGCATTTAGTCGAAGTAGCCGCACGGCCAAAATAGCGATCTGCCGAAGTCAGAGTGCACTAGCTGATGTCATTATAGCCCTAAAAAAAATTGAGAAAACCGTTGAATCAGCGTAAAAAGCTCTACGCTAATAAACGGGGAAACAAAGCCCGAATCTCTAGACTTCTATCTGAAGTAGAACAAGAGAGAATTCCCATCATAAGTATCCTCAAATGTATTAAATATCAAGCAGCCATTCCTATTTATTTGAAGCACATTTCCCTGCAGGGAAGAGCTGCTGCTTTGATATTGCTGCTTTAAAAATACACACTGCACGCCGCGCCTCGTGTCTGATTTGATGCTGTACTGTCTGGATGGTGGTGCTGTGTTGACAGACGCAGAGGATCAGGTCAGCCACCACCTCATTCGATTGTAAGCCTCCCTTCTCCGTCTGCAACGAAAATTGCTCATTGGGCCAATTTGGGAAGTCTGGCATGCACACTTGCTTCCGAGCCCGTGTTGCCAATCATGTTGGCAATTGTGGCTTTCTTGTTTCTATTTCTTTCCCCTCGCTGTGTGTTTTTTTTTTTTAAGTTCTCAGCTCGGGGCTATGAAGAGAATCGTTCTGCGGCAGAAATACTGAGCAAGGGATTTCAGCCACCGTCTCATTAAGAGGCTCTGTGGGAAAGGAAAGGCCATTCTCATCACGTCAGCCGGCTGGTCCGAGGACGCGCCGCTACCCAGACCAATAAGGCCAAAGCATCCAGAGGCACCTTTCGGGCTGGGGGCTTGTTTGAGTTGGGGAGACACTAATAGAGAGCAAGTACTACATTGATTGGTTAGCGGCGCTGGAAGGAAATGAGGCGATGTGTGCTTTGTAACCCCATTGGTGTCTGGATCCGAAAGCAGACAGGGTCTGAACAGACCTGAATCGCAGGTTCAATCAGTAACTCCCCTCCGTACGACTCTGTATTTTAAAGCGGGACTATTGTTACCGGAGAGGAACGCGTTAATCGGCTTAGCTCCTCCGCTGAGGGTTTAATAGCTCTTCTGTGATGATGCATTATAATCAGGCCGGTCCCTGGACCTGACAGTTCGTCTGTACAATCCACTGATGCCATGTGACAGGTGCAAAATGCCACGTCTGGAACGGATGAAATGCTCCCTCTAAACCACCCTGATCTTCATCCTCATCCCCAAATATTTGACAAAATCTGCGATCTGGGATGCAGGACGTCGTCGCCAAAACTTCCATCCATCTTCTATTCTTTTCTGTCGAGGCAGGTGTTTAATCGACGGCTGGTAGAGTCTTTTTTAAGCTCCGCATAACGCAGGCAACGAGAAACACATGAAGGAGACGGATACAGAATTAGAGGCTCTCCTGTAAAACTGGGTTTCTGTTCCACCGAGAATTTCGAATCTGAATCAGAGTCCAAAAACACGAAACATAAGATTACAGATCTTAAATCCTGCTCTCCTGCCTTTGAACCAGTGAGCACTGGGATAGGCTCGAGCACCCTACTAAACCCTACCTGCTAGAACTGGTCCATAAACTAAACTATGACATCCTGATGTTAATGTTTGTGTTGATGATTTCTTTTAAGTACCATTCAGGGTTGCTATGGAAACGGGCTGGTGGCTGGAGGTGCCCCCTTTAAGAATCTGGTGTCTCCATCTTTACAGGAAGTGAAATTAAGAACATGGACAATCAGTTGAGCTCAAAAGAGCCATGTCATAACTGTTGACTGGTGCTGTAGCTTCGGTATTAAGGGAGTGTTCTCCATTCACACTCACATAGAGAACCTCATGGAGTTATGTATTGTATACAGTGTATTGTCTACATTGGAATGTTTAGATGAATCGATAACATTGATCCCATTTTGTGAATATAGAAAACACTTCAGAGGTTCTTTTTTGGTGGTTTGCATGCCTTACGGACCTTTTACAGTGGAACCTCTTAAATACTGTGTAGATCTTATAGTTGTAAGTGTAGAACTACAACTGAGTTACAAAGGAGTCCAAAAACATGAAACTTAAGATTACAGATAGTAAATCCTGCTCTCCTGCCTTTGGCCCAGTGAGCACTGGGATAGGCTAGAGCACCCTACACAACCCTTGACATCCTGATGATAATGTTTCTGTTGTTTTAATGCAACATTGTGGGTGTGGTAGCTCAGTGGTTATGGTGCTGAGCTATCAATCTGAAGGTTGTGGGTTCAAACCCCAGGTCTATTGAAGTTACCAATGTGGATCCTTGAGCAAGACCCTTAGCCCTAATTACTCCTGGGTTGCTGTGGCCAATCCTGTGCTCACTTTTAAGTCGCTTTGGATAAAAACGTCTGCTAAATGACCAAATGTAAATGTACATGACATCAACATGACGTGTACCATAAGGTGTTGCTATGGAAACGGGCTGGTGGCTGAAAGTGGCCCTTTAAGAATCTGGTGTCTGCCATCTTATATGAGCGTTACACAAGTTTAAAGATGAAAATATTGGCGTTTAGTCGGGGGTGTCCCACATGGAGAACCTCCCAGCATCCGTGCTACAGCAGCAGCACCTGTAAACTCTGCTGCAAAGCCAAGCACGATGGCTCCGGGTGTCAAGGTCAGAAGGCTAAAACCATAATGAGGCTCCGAGTTCCAAGCCTCGATATCGTCAGGCGCTTCCCGCGGCGCTTTCGCCCTGAGCCTTGAATATTTATTTGGCTCAGCAAGAAAAGTACATCAACACCGTGGAGCCTGGATAACCATCACATGTGCCTGCACTTCCTCAGATAAGCCTGTCTTGCTGGGAGTGCCTGGTGCGATGGCATCTGTCTGAGCAGTCGACTGAAATAATGCTGACTACGTCGACGAGCTCAAAGCCGTCTTTATTGCCAAGCGTCGTGAAGAAAACGCAGGCGAGCACAAACGCGAGCGCACGCCTTGACTGACAGACGGCGACGGTGGGACACCGGGGCTTCGCTTACAGCAGTGCAACACTCTTTTTGATAGGACAGGCCCGGCTGCAGCGGGAGACGGGCGACCAGGCACCGGCAGCCGGCCAAGACGCCGGTGATTAATGCACTATCTGCTCCAGCCAACAGCTCAGGCAGCGAACACGCTAAACATTATCATAACTTTTCAGATTTAAAAAAAAAATCCATCCATTCATAGTCTTCTGCTTTATCCTTTACTAGGGTCGCTGGGGGGGGGGGGGGGTCCCCATGCCCATCCAGGGGAGAACGTTTTGGGCGCTGGGCAGATACACCCAGGACAGGACGCCAATCTATCACTGGACACACACTCGCTCGCACATACACACTATATATGGGGCAGTTTGGAGAATTCAAATGACCTTGATCCATGTTTTTGGAATGTGGGAGGAAACTGGAGAACCCGGAGGAAACCCACGCGGACACAGGGAGCAAATGGAAACTCCACCCAGATTGGGATTCAAACCAGGGAATCCCTAGCGCTGAAAGGAGAACATGCTAAACCACTAAGCCGCCCATTAAAAATAAATAAATAAATAATAGGAAATACAGCAAGAGGCTCTGGATTTCTACCTCATCCTGTTTTCAGCTAGGCGTCTCGGTGCTTGCCGCTGATGCTTTAAGGGTTTTAAAGTGCATGCATTCTCGCTTTTGAAGCGCACCGGGATGCAGGATGCAATCCTGTTCGCCTCCATCAACACACCGGAGGTATAACTGCAGCCCAAGTATATTTCATTGCAAGAGGCAACAGGCGAGATTACAGTTGTCGTTATATTGTAATTTTGCTGATCGATAGGCTCTAGTCCTCCCACACGCAGCTAATGTGTCAAGCCGGCATGTCGCTGCTGTGGTATTAAAGGCAATAGAACATGATGGCAAAGACAAGCCCATCTCCAGCCGGAGTCCTCCAGGATCTATAACTGTTTATACTCCACGTGGCATGTCGTGCTGTGATTATCTTCCCCGTGACGGGCCATTCATAGCTCAGCGGCCGAAGCTGGAAAAAGGCTGCGGCATTAGATATGCTTGTGTAAACCCCCGAACATTCCACTGATGGACACCACCAAAGGTACCGGGGTACCACAAAGGCGTTGCAGTAAAAATGCAATTTTGCGCCGGCGCGTCTCCCGGCGGCCTCTGAGATTTCCGAGTGCACACGTCTAATCAAGAGGTGAAGGGAGCCGGTGGCGTCCCGGGACGGCCCTCTTAACCATTTTGCCGCATGCCAGGCCCAACACGTTATCAGCTCGGAGCCGGGAGAGAAAGTAATAGAGAAAAGGGAAACGTAAAAGAGAGAGAAAAAGAGAGAGAGAGAGACAGGAGCACTTCATCTACTCAAACGATCCCATTTCCCATCCGAGTCCTTCAACATGACCGGACGTTACCTCCGCCTGCCCGCAGGTCAGACCGTGGCATCTCGGGCCGGACAGCGCGGTGCCACTTGATAACCCGACGCCTACGTGCCATCCGGCAGCCTGCAGATCGCAAATGGAGCTTAAGTGACGCTTTCCATTAAGACTTCCATCCTGCCTGGCAGGAAAAGTGTCCTTCAGAGGACAATTCCCCCACCTCTTACACCTCCAAGCAAACAAGGCAATAGCTTTCATATAAATATAGCCCGAACAGAGTGCACAGGACTTCCATAAATGCTTTCATGTCACTTTCCTTTCCCCAAAGAGAGACGTGTAGTTATTCAAGCCATATTCCTGGTAGGGTTTTTTTTTTTTTTTTTTTTTCCAAGCGAAGCACACAGCAGAACCTTTCAGGCATGAAAGTGACTATGCTGCATATAAAGCCTTGTCTTTCAGATCAAATGCAATACCAGGGAATTGATATGAAGGCTGAGAGTCATCTGACCTCAGGTCGATTATTCCAATTAGACAAAATGATTTGAATACATTACATCTTCCTTAATTACTGAATCATCCAAATGAGGGTTAGGGACCTTGCTTAGGGACCCATTTGCGGCAGATTGGCAGGGATGGGACCTGACCCACCAACCTTCTGGTCAGTAGTACCTTAAAAAGTCAGTAGAAAGTCTGTGTGGCAAACTGACCACAGACCAGTAAAGGCCAAGACAATCAGTCGCCTCCTTCCATCTGTTCCATTAGGAGGCAGCATAGCGGATTGTGCTCTGTGCTGAAGATCCTCCTCCATCACCGCATCTGCATGTCCTTCCTCAGCCCAACCATAAACCTCCTCTTTGGGCTTCCTGTCCTCCCCTCCATCCTCAGCTTTCTTCAGCCAATACGAGCCAAAAAACCATTAGCCCATCCGTTCCTCTAATAAACCTGTTCCTAATCTTGTCCATCTTCATTATTTCCATTGAGCTTGTATAGATGAGAATTAAACACCATCATCAGTCAATACTCGAGTTGCTCTGCTCATTGTGAACCATACCACAGCTTCCTGGATCATCAAAAACCAAGGAGTTCTTCTTCCGCTGGTGCAATGGTTTTCCTGCGCCAAGCATTATCTCTTTCTTCAAGAGGGTGCCCACTGTACAGCTACACGGACATCAAGCAGCAACTCGTTGTCTTCCAGACACACAAACCTGCGAACGGCCAAGGAAATCTGGGCTGCCTTCCCAGCAAAGCCTTTGATTCGGGAACAATGTCCAGGCTGAATCCTTCCGACATCCATTGTTATTTTCCGGCAGGCTCGAACAAGGGGGTACCCCAAGTACCAGGTTGTTTGCCTTCTAATTTGTGCTGCCGGGGCGATTCGCTGACGTGGCGATTATCGCAGTGCTGATACTGTTCAATTCCTCTCTTCAAAACAGCTCATCCAGCATCAGCTGCTCAGCCGCCGGACGGTAAATGGACAAACCGGCGAGAAATTGTCCACTTTAAAGCGCACGCTTGGCTTTATTAAGGGACTAGTATTTGATTTTGCGGCCAAAGTATTCAGGAAGGACAGGAGACTCGAATTCCTGCGCCGTGCGTTAAGTGTCTCTCGAACCCGTCGGAGCCGAGGGAGCTTTATCTGCTTTGCTGCCATTAAAGAAAGGCCACTCGGCAGAACACAATGGAGATGTGGGCTCCGCAGAAATGGCTTCGGACGTCAAAAGTCCCCGACTATTTTTATACCCTTCCCACCGAACGCAGAATAAGACACTCGGCTTGCTTGGCGTGTGGACACGAGCAGGGTAAAGGTTAAACTCATTATATTTGGGGTGTGAGTGCGCAGTGGTGACGCCCCTGGCTTGCTCCATCTTGCTTTGTGGATCCCCCTCCCAAGCCCGCCCTCTTCCTCGCTCCATTTTTGATGAGCATCGGGACTCGGAGAGCTGGCCCTGCCACTTTAATATTTCATAGAGCCATGCAATAACACCGACAACATCTCACCCCCACCCACAGCCCTCCCCCCACCGTGCCCACCGGCTCCACGGGCACCCGGCACTCTCGCCGGCAGCATGGAGAGCAGGTGTAATTTGCAAATGCTAATTGAACCTTGACACGGGTCAGCGAGCCTTCTCTCTGGAAAGCGCCATCCACACCGAGCTGTCTGCCGCGCGGCGCTGCCTCGGTTCCCCGCCGTACCGCATCCTCGCGCCACGCCAGCATCCTCTCATCAGCATGCCGCCTCGTCTGTTCCCCCAGCCGAGCGAGTCTCCACAGACATTTTGTCTAGGAAGCTCTTCTCGCTCATCCATTAAAAATGTTGGACGTCTGTTTCGAGGCGACTGAAGATGTTTTCACCATGCGGTGGATCCGAGGGGCTTTGTAAGTTCGGCATCAACAATCTGTATATTAAACCGTCTGCTGACGCTCGTTTGAGGTTCCAGGGATGCATCGTACCCATCGCATTTTAAACTGACGCCCATTTTCACGCAGCTCTTGCTCTTCTACAAAGCTGTCTGTGGGAATTTCTCCAGGTCGGACCCTGATATTGAACGGCGGGTGTTTTTAATACGACTGTAGTCAGGGCATTGTGGAGTCCGTTTAAGTGCCCACCCATCATTAACCCTTTCCTGGCTTCCTGTCCATTGAACAGGATGGAACAGAGGACCGTTCTCAATCTGTTCCCACAAAATTAGACGCCTACAATCGTCCTAATGTGTTTGATCTACTAAACCTGTGAAATAAGACGGAATGTAGCCGCCAATACAACACAATTCAATACTTTCGTCCATGTATCGTATCTCCATTATGAAACGCAGAGCTTTTTCAGCTCTGTAAAGGTCAGCAGCTGAGTGGGAGGATTTCATGGTGCAGTCAAAAAACCTCTCCTTATATCACATTTCAGTCCGATGGGTTCGAGTTTGGACTTCAGAGTGTTTAAAGCGGAGAGTCCCGGCTTCTGTAATGGTGACCGGCGAGGAACTGGTTTTTATTAATTTATTTACAACGCATCTGATTAAAAATCCACTTACAGTCGGGGGGTTCTAGCATCGTCACAGTATCTGTATATATGTGTAGAATGGAATAATAAGCTTTCAAGTGAATCCTGCAGGCTGTGTGAAGGTCACTTTAGGCTCGGAGCAGCTGGGTGGGAGGATTTCATGCTGCTCTAGACTTTAAAGTAGTGAAAAATTCAATGAAGGATTACAGCTGCTAATAAATAAAAGCGCTCGTGAAGCGACTCCCACCTCCCCGACTCACACTCGTGGCGAGATGTCTTTTAAATGTTTACATCGCCGCATCCCGATGCGCATCACAAGCCGAGTTTACGCCTCGTCTTCGCGCCGCGACGTGCTTTTTGTTTCCTCCGTGTCCAAAGTGGACGTGAGTCGACTTCTAAACCTTTGGACTTTTCAAAAACCGAGGAATTTTAAAACACAGCCGACGTCTGAAAGAATACTTTCAAATCAAAAAGTACCAGTCAAGAGTTTGGAAACAACCTTCTTTCCTCTGTTGTATATTTTCTCCACTTGTATAGATGGACTTGGATCTATTGCTGGATCTGCTCAGTCTTGCTCACTTCACTTACATGTACATTTACATTTGGTCATTTAGCAGACGCTTTTATCCAAAGCGACTTACAAGGTCAGCACAGGGTTCATCACAACATCCCTGGAGCAATGAGGGTTAAGGGTCTTGCTCAAGGACCCACACTGGAAACTGCAGTGGGCCTGGGATTTGAACCCCCAACCTTCAGATTGATAGCCCAATACCCCAACCACTGAGCTACCACTCCCTTCACTTTAGTGACAGCCTTCACCAGGTGTTCCAAACTCAAATGGAGCTTTAACCTCATCATGGAGCTTCAACCTCATCATGGAGCTTCATCTGCACCATGGAGCTTCATCCTCACCATGGAGCTTTAACCTCATCATGGAGCTTCATCTTCAAAATGGAGCTTCATCCGCACCATGGAGCTTCATCCGCACCATGGAGCTTCATCCTCACCATGGAGCTTCAACCTCACCATGGAGCTTCAACCTCACCATGGAGCTTCAACCTCACCATGGAGCTTCATCCTCACCATGGAGCTTCAACCTCACCATGGAGCTCATTCTCACTCTATATGTTCTCTATTAACATTCTGAAAACATACAGCAAGAGCCCAAAACACATTTCTTCCACAAGCACTTGCTGTAACTCCTGTTCTGCTGAAACTAAGGTGGGATTGGAAAGGATTTAGAAATTGATCCAGATCGGCAAATGATCAGCGCTGATAACACTGAGGTTGAGGTGTTTACTCGGTGCCTTGTGTTGTCTTCTCACATCTAAGCCATTTCAGAAGAAAGTGTTCGCAAAAGGACAAAATATAAATGCAAACATATTAAATCTCCTTTTAAAACGGGGCTCTGAATTTGCTAATTACGATGAGACAAAGCGAAATCATAAAGAGGGCACGAGGTTCGTTAACAGTTCCCGTTCACTTAGTGGATCACTCTCACACTCGCGTTTGCAAATTATCCCAGGTTCCTTCATAACCTTTAATTTATCAGAGAACGCATGCATATGATTCCTGACAGGCAATTCAATAAAGGACTCATCAACTAATGCGCCGAAAAGTCATTACAATAAAAAATCTGTATGCATAAAAAAAATAATAAAAAGAAAATCAATAAAATGATGGCAAGCGCTCTCTGTCTGACGGCGGATGTCAAAGTTAATGCAGGTAATGAGGTCACACGTGCATCAGTCCTATACGAGCCTTCTGAAAGGGCTTGTAAAACCTGGATGTCCCAAGTGTGACACCCCTCCACCCCCCCCCCACACACACACACACTCTACTGCCTATCCTGTTAACTTTCTATACCCTGATTCAGAATTCTGATGAGAAACCGCTTTAAAGTCAGTTTCGTTAAGTAATTGAACACTTATCAGCGTTCGCGCCTCTGTGTTTGCACAACGTTTGCCGCAGAGTGAACCTTGTCTTCACAGATAAAGGGTTTTGTAATCGAATTAACGAGTTTCAGAAGAATGTTCACCTTAAACTCTGGATAAATTGACTTTATACGCACAACCTGTTTCCTGTACATCCATCTATATACGGAGGCTAGGCGAATAACAAGCGGGTGCTGGGTTCCTCGTTAGGCTTCTCAGGGTGGACGAGTTTCTGTGTGGAGTTTGCATGTTTTTCCTCACACCTTATATCTGAATGTGCATATACAATAAAATACATAATGTTAAATATGTAAATGCATGTGTGTGCACACGTGAAATATAAGCAAATGCCTTCCCTGAAATGTGAAATGTTTATAAGTGCTCATCAAACTGTTCATGAACGCTTATAAGGTTACAGGCATTAGAAAATGTGTTGTCATTAATTACCTCTACAAAGGAGACTGCATCAATTAGTACCACAATGACTTAACAGATTATAAATGCTCTTTACAGACTTTAATTGAAATCATCTTGCATCAAGTGAGAACGTTTCATATCAATAAATTAAAATTTTATAGTATAATGCATTATGTCACTTTGTTATAAAGCCTAATGTCATATACTTACAACAATTTCTGAATATATATATCAATAAAATCCACCTTTAATGGTTTCCATTTGCAGAGTACATTTGTCCAGTCCGGCACAAAAGTGCAATAATGACTCAATATGAGCAATTGAGGGTTAAAGGACTCACTTAATAGCCAGACACCGGTAACTTAGCAGCACTTAACACTTTAGTTAAAGATCCAGTCTCTTAATCACCACCACACCACCGCATTTCATGTTATGCAACAGAGCCATTATTTTTAGAAACCTGGTCCGAAAACCGTCCGACGCTTTTACTGACCATCGATCCACATTTCAGAATTCAAACATTACAGTTAAAGTGTCCATCAGCGATGACATTTAATTCATTACCAACCCCCTAAATTGTTCATTAAACAAATCTGAGTGAGAAATATATTAATACCTGCTGTTTTACAATTTCCACTAAAAGACCTAGTGCCTCCAGCTAGTGATGATAATAATGATAATAATAATGATAATAATAATGATAATAATAATAATAAAATGTCAGGTATATCTTAATACATTTATACTTTAATGAAAACACAGGACTGTAGACCATGCGCTCCTGAAGACGCATGTAATTCAGTTAATCTGCAATGACGTGGCGAAAAATGTGACAACTGACCTCCAAGAAAACCATTTTCATAAGACCATTATTCACAGTGAACTTAAGCGTCTGCGAACGTTCCTCCTTGATTTAATTAAAAGCCGTTCTGGAATCCTCACCCACGTTATACAACACTTCACAAAGCCAGTTCCCCCCGAATTTGCCCTCCAGGATAATAAGTTTTCTTTATTATTAGTTCCAAGTAAAACAAGAGCCTTAATTTAATCACGTAGTCTCCAAAGAAATAAATCAAGTTCTCTTAGTTACACCGCGCGCCAGACTGGAACAAAACCTGCCCTGAACCCAGTTCATCACCAAGCAACACACATTCATTTACTGCACACTGATGTACCTGATACCAGAACATCCACCACCATCCACCAGCAGAAATATGCTAATACACACATACCTAAAGACCTCCACTTATTGTTCTCAGTTCCACTTCCTATAAAGAGGGACTTTGTAGTTCTACAACTCCAGACTGCAGTTCATTTGTTTGTGTTCTCCAGTACATACAGTACGTCCCCTTTACTGTGTTCTCTAATGCTCAGAACTCCAATAGTAGCACCACAGAGCAGGGATTATGTGGTTGATTATTTTGTATGTCGCTTCGGATAAAAGTCTCTGAATGTAATTTGCACAAATCAGCAATAACTAAATGAAATCATGTCAATTATACAGGTTTTTAACCTCCAGACTGCCTGAAGTTCCATTAATCAACTGTATTTTATTTACCAATCTCTAATTTAGCAAATTATACCCCCTTCCCGCTTAAATGACTGGATTTCTTCAGGCAAAAATCTCAGCGATGGTTAATTCTATTCGCCACTGTGTAATGTAGCATAGGGCTCTCGTAGTGCATGTGGAAAAAAAAAACACTTCCATCACTGCAGTCCTTGTAAATAAGCAATTAAAAGCCTTAATGAGCACCACTGCAAGTGTTTCTAATCAAAGTCTGCTATTCCTTTTGTCTTAAAATCCCAGCCTCGTGCTTTTGAATGCAAATTAACGAGCTTACAGCAGCGCTTTGGACTCGGCCTTAGTTTCCGAAAGAAAGAGAAAAGTTTTTGCGATGCTTCCATAAAATCACATACAATTACACCTAGAACCGCTTCCACTCACTAAAAAAATATCTTTCCAAAAGATTTGGAAGAGTGAATGTGGGAATTTTTGTTCTGTCCAGAGAACCACTGATAAGAAAAAAAAAAAATTCTATTTCCATCCATAATGTCTGACTGTGTTGAAATCAGAACCCAATACATGTCACTCACATTCCTCCACAGCAAATTCTCCCATGCCTTTTAACACAACGCTGTATTTAATGGGGCACATTCATGCTGAAAATGAAAAGGGCCTTCCCCAAACTGTTTCCTGACATTTGGAAGCATCCTGACTGCAGTGGGACACCTGCTGTTTAGAATAAAGAGGTGTGTCCCGGTACTCATGTCCATAGGGTGTGGTCTTGGGGATGGATGGGGGAGGCGTCTCAAATCACACAGCTCAAAGAGGATTTTAGGAACATGAAGCACTCTGAGGAGAACAGTGTGCCATGTGATTTGGAGGTTCAGGACCCGGATGATGCAACATTGTATGAGGTGGAGCAAACAAGCAGGTCTTCAGTGTCGGTGCCTGTGTGTACAGATGGTGACATTTAACACGCTCCAGTTAGCAACTACTGTTATGGAGATGGTGGTGGATGGTGTATACAGTACGATCAATAATGAAAATGCTGAGTGGGATGCTGGGTCCTCGTACACCGTTGCCATCTTACACCCCGCCAATACGATTCTCCCACCGTCCTCCTGCGTCGTTTAAATAGCAACGCTGCGTGTGCATATCTTCCCTCGATGGGCGTGGCCATCTTCCCTCGATGGGCGTGGCCATCTTGAAATGAGGTGTTCAGGTACATTTCTGGTGTATTGCTATCTCTGCTACGGAAATCCCAGACACACCGCTGACTAAAAACAACAACACACTCACACACTATACTGTGGGTTCTCCATTCACACTCACATGAAGAACCTCATGGAGCAGCACAGTGAGTCCAGGTAGCTGCACCGCTCAAATAACAATCCACCAAAGTCACCTGGTTTTTAAAGGGAACGGCATGTTGATATGTTGATTGGTTTATTGCACGGTGAGTGCAAAACACACCCATGAAGAATTAAGAGAATTAATGCATTGTATATTTTGTTTAAAGCCACGCAAGACTTTCCCGTCAATTTTCCCGTCAATATAATAACAAGGACACCCAGACACACACTAAATAAAGCTAAGCAGTGCATTGTTAATGGGTTTTCTAGGTATGACTAAAATAGGGCCGGCTGAATCTCATTAATTCACTGATTAATACGTGTATTAGTGATTGGTATGTGCTTCTTTGACTGATAGGAGTTGTGCACTCTGGGAAACATGGCGTTCTGTGTGTTTAAACTGTTGCTGGAATAAAACAACATATCTAAGAATGCTTCTCCAGAGTCGGCGAGGACTCTCCACCTTGTGGACGGCCATAAATCCAGGCTATTAATGCTGTAAGTGACACGGCGAGGTAAGTTACGGGTCAGCAGCAAATTTAAAACACAAGCAGGGATTTACTCAGGGACATCAGTTCCTGCTCCCGGTGCAGATGTTGTACCATCCTGCTCCCTGTAGAACAAACGTGCTCTGGGAGCTGGCTCACATTAGGGTCAAAGCCAGCCGCCTCCATTTGATTTCATTTGTGTGATTTATAGCTTTTCATTTAACAGCAGGCTAACGCGCAACATATGTCCACCTTCTCCATTAGCGAGTGGGCTGCGTGCACTTCTTCGCCTCACCGTGCTCACAGTGACTCATAAACACTAACCTCATCACTGACAGATAACACTGCACAGAGATAGATCATGAATATTAGCAATGTAGATAAATGCAGAGTGTAGACCTGCGTGTGTATGAAGAACCTGTGCTGGATCTCAGCTTCCATTTGGCTAAAGCTCAATTCAACTGCTGCTTAGTGGAGCTTTACAGATGAGGACAGTGGAGTAACGCAACACAAACACAGTTTAATCTTTGCTTTAATTTCATTCATTCATTATCTTCCGCTTTATCCTATATTAGGGTCGCGGTGGGGTTCCCTATGCCCATCCAGGGGAGAACGTTTCGGGCGCTGGGCAGATACACCCAGGACAGGGCGCCAATCTATCGCTGGGCACACATTCACGCACACATACACAGTCTATATGGGGCAATTTGGAGAACTCAATTGACTTGATCCATGTTTTTGGACTGTGGGAGGAAACCAGAGATCCCGGAGGAAACCCACGCAGACACGGGGAGAACATGGAAACTCCACCCAGATGGGGATTCGAACCGGGAATCCCTAGTGCTGAGAGGAGAACATGCTAACCACTAAGCCACTGTGCCACCTATGTTTATAATATATATATATATATATATATATATATATATATATATATATATATATATATATATATATATATATATATATATATATATATATATATATATATGTATAATGTATTAAATAAGGTAAGCTAGGCTACAGTTTTGTGGATATTGTCCCAGAACCTAACCCAAAAACGAGATCAAATGGAAAGACAATGGAGACCATTGACATATTACATTATTATCCTGTTATGTTATTATGACATCATAAAATGTTATTTGAAATATATGATTGTAGACGGGGAATGGCCCACGCCTGTTACATAAGACTATATGACCTTAGAAAAAAAAACAGTATGTATATTTACTCCAACAGATTAAATATACACAACCCGTGTGCTGCTACTGGAACTGTTCTACAGTACATACTGTGTACTCTGTTCTAATGGTCAGGACCCAAATAGTAGCACCACAGAGCAGGGATTATTGGGTGGGTGCATTATTCCTATCCCAGCAGTGTCACTGAGGTGTTTAAATGAAACTACAGCAGCACTGCTGCACTAAACCCCCCCCTCACCACATCAGTCACTGCAGAACTGACAATAAACAATCAACCACCCAAATGATACCTGTTCTGTGATGCTCCTGACCAACAGAGAACAGAGAACCAACAGGGGACTAACAACAACAAAGAACACAGATGGACTATAGTCTGTAATTATAAAACTACAAAGTCCATCTATATGATAAGTGAAGAAGCAGATGATGGAGTTCCCTCTGGTGAGACTGGTGAAGGTTATTAAATCTGATCAAAGTTCAGATCAACATTTCAGAAATCCATTTATCTCAGATTCATGAACATAACATTAAACAGCAGAATCCTACAGAAACGTTCACACAAAATCGATCAAAGATCAATAACACACACGACCAGCAGGGGTTCCGAACAGTGTCTCGTCCTAAACCTTCACAACAGGACGGGCACATGTTACGCAACACCAGTAAACACTGTCCCCGTCAGCGCTAACGTACAAATACGATCATTAAGCTAACAGCATCCACGGAGGACAGCGCTATGAACTCATAGCAATGAAGCTACGTTGAGTTTGTTTAGTTTTCTGTCACATGATCAATTGGTTCAGGGCGGCGGTGCGTTTCAAACTGCTTTCTGTCAGGACGTGCTCGTGTTCAGCGCTAATCGAAAGCCGTTGCTCCGCAGCTAGCATGCATCGCTAGGCTGCGCCAGCAAAACACTCAAGCTAGCTATCGTTCATAGCGGCCTTAAGCAGCGACGCCTATCGATCCCTTTACTCGATTTATGCACAGAAAGTTCAATGCAATGTCTCATCATCATCATCATCAGCCTCAAATAAAGCGAGGTGTAAAAAAATATATATATAATAAATAAATGAAATGATTTTAAAGTAGTTCCGTAATGCTGGGTCAGTATTCCAGGTTTAAACACGGCGCTCCGGATCAATACTGTGCAGATGATCAGGTTTTAATCTTGACATGCAGATTATTGAGATTGCAACAGGTCCCTGACACCCACCCACATATTACACTTATTATAAGTTGACTCGCCTCCACCGCTATAACAGGATGCGCACTTCTGTCAAGGCTTTTCTACGAGATTTTGGAGAGTGTCGGTGGGAATCACTGTTCCAGTTCATCCCAAAGCTTTTCTAAAGTACTATAGTATAGTACATCAAACTCGCCTTCACAAAGGGGACTTCCCCAAACTGTTGGAGGCATATAGTCGTCCGGATCACATAACCATGTGCTTGATTTTATACCACTGTGGTAATAAATGGGACTAAATGATTTTATTTGGAGGGCGGCATGGTGGCTCAGTGGTTAGCATGTTCTCTCAGCACTAGGGATCCCCAGTTCGAATCCCCAACTGGGTGGAGTTTCCATGTTCTCCCCGTGTTCGCGTGGGTTTCCTCCGGGTTCTCCGGTTTCCTCCCCCTTCCTTGGGTATGTCTGTGTGTGTGAGTATGTGCCCAGCGATAGATTGGCGTCCTGGGTGTATCTGCCCAGCGCCCGAAACATTCTCCCCTGGATTGGCATGGGGAACCCCCCGTGACCCTCATAGAGGATAAAGCGGAAGATAATGAATGAATGAATGATATGATTTGGAAGGCGCATCCCAGTACTTTTTTTTTATATATTTATATCTGGCATTTTATAGTGTGAAAGTGTGTGTGTGTGTGTGTGTGTGTGTTTAAATAAACCTTATCTGCACTGCTGTATCTGATCCACTTCCACCAGAGGAACAGACTAACACAACCACCAGCACCACCACATGAAAAGCACTGCAGTGCTGAGATTCATCCCTTACCCAAAGTTACCCACTGATCGGTGGTCCGGCGGGGGTCCTGAGCATCAGAGAACTGAGCAAAGACTATTGACTATTAATATCATTAATATCAGATGGACTACAGTCTGTAATTAACAAACTACAAAATCCATCTATATATGACATGGAGCTGCTAAAATAGACACAAAAAACAAGATGATGTACCTCATGTACTCAAGTGGCTGATAAGTATATGTAATTGCTCTAAAAACATAATTCAGAGATCGTTTCCATGTTTTTTTTCATGGTTGGTTCTTTGGCTAATTGTACAAATAAAGATTTATATTACATTTATATAATCTACAGTCATCTGCATCTAATCTAATTGTAGATAAAATATAACTCACGGACCTCAGTTATAATATAATAATACATATAATTGTTTTTTTATTTGTTATATTAAGTTCTACTCTACAGACAAAAAAGCCCTCGAGACCTTTAGAGCCCACTGCCGCTGCGTGGTTCGAACATCTTTAAGACTCTTGGAAAAGGCTGTCCTCATTTTCCTGGCCCGAAGCTCTTTCAGTATTTTCCAGGTAACACGATGAAAAGAACATTATGGACTCGGGCCGCTGCATCCCCAACGTTCAGCTCTGTGACTGAACTCTTTACAACTTTACCTCAGTGTGAACCCAATTTATAGGGGTGAGTATATAACGGCATTTAGTTACAAGGCTTTTCGTTTTATTGGCATAGCTGGAACAATGGGAAAAACAGCTGCGCAGGCCCGCTCCACTCCCCTGCAACCGCCTGCGGGCCGGGTAGCAGTGTGGCATCAATAAGGGGTTAAACAAAACGCTTCGGGTTAAAAAGGTCTGGTAAGTGGCTCCATTAGCCAGAACAACTGTTCGGTCTGCAGGGGTGGGGGTGGGGGTGGGGGGGTCAGACACAGGAGAAGGGGTGGTAATTGGGAGTTGGAATAACTATGAAGCCTTGATTCACGTCACTCAGTTTAACTCCTAATAAAAACGTTCACACTGGTTTTACTGTTTGATTCGATCTGAACGCACGTCGACCAGCCAACCGTCTGAAAACCATACCGTCAAAAATATGCGACTCTGCCTGCTCATTGTTATATACCACACATGTTCCTTAGTTCTGTTATTATGACATCCTAATATTATATTTTGAAAGTTTATGGCTGCAGAAGTAAGACTGTTCCACGAGACTGTCCCCTTGACCCATGACTAAATTGACCCATGAAGGGCTAGATGGTCCTGGATTAGAATGTCCAACAGAGTAAATATACACAACCAGTCAACTGGTACTGCTCCACTTATTGTTCATGCTCTCAGTTCCACTTCCTGTAAAGATGGACTTTGTAGTTCTACAGTTCCACTCTGTAGTCCATCTGTTTGTGTTCTACAGTACATACTGTGTATTCTGTTCTCTAATGGTCTACTGGTTATTTGGTGGGTGCATTATTCCTATCCCAGCAGTGTCACTGAGGTGTTTAAATGAAACTACAGCAGCACTGCTGCACTAAAATCCTCTCACCACATCAGTGTCACTGCAGAACTGACAATAAACAATCAACCACCCAAATGATACCTGTTCTGTGATGCTCCTGACCAACAAAGAACAGAGAACCAAGAAGGGGTGTGTCCAAACTTTAGACTGGTACTGTCCACTGAGGCTGAATGTTCCTTTAAGGTGTTCAGGTGATGACCCGGGTCAGTCATCTAGTGTAGACAAATCAAGTCCGTGTTCCATTTTGCCCACGTTTCAGAACCCCAGCATAAGCAAACATCATTTACGTTCTCCATGCGACGCGCTGATGCCCTCTGGCAGGTTATCAATTTGTTGACAAGCGGCACCAGATTTGAAATCAGACACACCTTCTGTTCCCCGCCGCCGGTCGACCTCTCAGCGTGCGCGCGGCCCTGGATAATGAAAGCCATGTGGCCACCCGGGCCCCGTTCGCACGCACTCAGAAGCCAACCTGTGGCGGCGGCTGCCGCTGACGTGTCTGACAGCTACGTCTCAATCAGTCCGTCTTCTCGTTATCACCTCCTTCATACAGGGCAACACCTGGGCTCGAGCCCCGCAGAGCCAAAGATTTACCCTCCCGCCTGACGCTCCCACGTGGCTCTCGATGCAGCTGCCTTCATACCGACACATGCTGACAACCCCGGGTCCTGGACTCTGACCCCGGGGAGCTACATGACACCGTTCCCCTTTTGGTGCAGATCATCACCGTGCGAAATGAGCTTTCTTTTTTATTTTTATTTTTTTACGAGCCGCCCATTAATCCACCAGTGCACATGTGATGATGGGCCTTTAGACGGAGTGGGCGATTACGCCGGCTAATGAACGGGTCTGGATGTGGCGCGTGCTTTACCAACAACGCCTTCGAGCAGTCGGGCCAATTAATAAGCCACGTCTCGATTCGCCGGTTTAATAAATGTGTTAATTCCGAAAGCGGGCGACATGGTCCGGAGACAAATGCGCGACGGCTTCCTTCCCGGCTTCAACCGCACCGAGAGTGGGAATCAAAATTCATTAAGGGGGCATAATCCGGGGTCTGAGGGAAGTGCATGTGAAGAATGTGATTACAAGCATGCGAAGGGGAGACGGAGACGGGAGAGCGGCGCGAGAGCCAGGATGGATGCGAGCGCAGAGCGGAGACGACTTTTCCTATTACAGAGCTGGCCCTTTGGAAGTGTATCTGCTAATGAACCTGAACGCTTCTATTATTAACTCACGGCTGAAAATCCTCAAGGCAAATGTTCTGCTGCTGTGTGAAAGAAAACATCTTTGCAAGATAATGGGCCTCCGTCTAATTACAACACATGTGATCGCTTGCTTCTCCCGAGCAGCACTTCCCTTTGAAGAGTGAGGAGTCGTTCCACAAACCTGAAGCTCCTTCTGAAGCTCCTCATAAAAGAGAACCTCGCTCAGCTTCAATCTAGCGTCCGTCACGTCTCTATTAGCCTTCAAAAGCGGAGCGTGACCGTGCCTGAAACAAGCAGACTTCCGGCGACTCAGCGTTCCCTCCCGGAGTCTAGCGGCTGTAACAGAGCCGTAATTCACCCCAAATAAACCGCACGCCACTTTACCGAGCAGGATGCGGGATGTGCTCATGTACCCGGCAAGTCCTGACCAGACCCTGTCTGCGACCGCGATGGTATCTGTTCGGTCGCCCAATAGGGCGTGGGCGAGGGCGTGGTAGCTCAGTGGTTGGGGTGTTGGGCTATCAATCTGAAGGTTGTGGGTTCAAATCCCAGGTCCACTGAAGTTACCAATCTGGGTCCTTGAGCAAGACCCTTAACCCTCATTGCTCCAGGAATGTTGTGATTAACCTTGTGCTTGCCTTGTAAGTCGCTTTGGATAAAAGCGTCTGCTAAATGACCAAATGTTAAATGACCAAATGTCAATAACCTTGACAGAAGTAACCCACTCGAGATGCCATCGCCCACAGTTATAGGTGTAACCATCTCAGAGCGCATGATTACCCGGTGTCTGGCGGCTGCAACAGAGCCGTAATTCACATCGTATAAACTATGTGCAACTTTGCCGAGGAGAATCGGGGGATGAGGATTTACCCGGCAAGTCCCAACTAGAACCTAACTCTTGCGACTGCGAAGGCGTCCGTTCGTTGGGTTCACCCAAGGACCTTGACGAAGTAACCCACTCAAGACGCCATCGCCCACGCGATCTGGGAAAGTGTTTACGACATTATTTTTCATGCTAACCTAATCCACCCCCCACCCCCCCAAGTACGTTGCAAGAAACGTACTTAAACAACCTACGACTGAGGGTGGACAGTACATATTTCCTAAAACTAGCACCCACGGTGTTGTAGGTGATTTTGGACGGAGGTTTGGTTTCCCGTTTCCGTGTCATTCCATTGGAGGGTTTCGACGGCGGAGGCGTCCTTTCATTCGTCCAAGGACCTTGACAGAAGTAACCCACTCGGGACGGCCCTCGCTGACGCAGCGTTAACAATAACCGTCCCCGAGCGCGTAATTTCCTCTGCAGAGAGACGCGGCAGGTTTTCACGAGATCGTTTGTCATGCTAACCCCCCCCCCCGCCACCCCCCCTTCACGAGTCTTCTCCCATATTCTTCTGTTTCACTTTGAAATAATGAGAAAAGCACAAGGACATACTTGAAACGGCTCGCTGCTTTATAAGCCGGAATACTTAGATCAGTCATGGAGAACTTAATTAATACATCTGTGGATCGGAATTAACCGAGCAGCCACTGAGCTTCTTATTGTAGCGGCGGGGGAATAAAACCCGAAAAGTTTCAAGTGTCTTTGCAGAACAGGAGAAATCGAATGGCATGATGTTCCATGTGACCTGCGCCCCACATACACGTAGCTACACTGCCGAAATTATATACTGCTTATTAGTGATTAAACCTAAAAGCACTAATAATCAGTTTCACAGATTTACAAACATACTGTATTGTTTATTGTGGCCCCATTTTTTACCAAATTGCTCTAACGTAGGAAATCCTCACCCCATCCACCATGATGACTGTAAGGGGGTATGGGGATCTAATCCGTGACGGCGTGACTACGCCCCAGTGAATGAAGCAAGGTCCATAAAAAGTCACGGTTGGCAAGTTTGGTGTGGAAGGAGATGACTGGCCCACACAGAGCCCTGACCTCAACCCACACTAAACAACTTTGGCAGAGCTAGAACAGGGACAGTGAGCCAGACGTCTAATCCACAGTCGCACTCCAAAATCTTGTGGAAATCCTTCACAGAGAAGAGAAAGCAGCCAGTACGCCGTGGGTTTGTTTATTTAACAAAACGAAACAACTTCCACGTCACAGAACTATTAGCTTCCTCTGTGCACAATAACACCAATCACTCTCCACCAATCAGGGGTGTTGCTGCTGGAGGTTCGAAGACATCTTCGAATGAGATGATTAACACTTTTTACAATTCATTGCGATTAAAAATATTACAATTTATTTATTGTAAGGGCACGCAACTTCGTCATGACGACATTCATCAGAAAAATGCGTATTATGTCAGTAGCTGAAATTTTAGGTGGCAACATACTTATTGATTATTAATTAATTATTAATTAATTGTTCACTTTTTTGGTAAAGTTAATTATTATTATAATAATCATATAATCGTGATTATTTCTGAGACAATCATACTATCAAAATCTGTAATTGTCTCATTCCTTGACACACACACACGCATGCATATATATATATATATATATATATATATATATATATATATATATATATATATATATATATATATTTATTTTTTTTTTTTTTTTTTTTTTTTTTTTTTTTTTTTTTTTTTAAATATATTACATTTTTTTTTGTGACTTACAAGCATCCTAACTTAATGATGGTTGGGTACAAAGTATAGGGTCTCAAGAATCCACATTGGCAATAGTGTGGATTTGTATAGGGCACACACACACACACACACACATTCATGCACATGTGCACACAGTTATTATTATTATTTAGAGCAATAAAGGGGGTTAATAAAACCCTGTTTCAGAGCCCAAAGCCGGTCCAGTTTAACTACACGAGGAGGAAAAGGCATTAAGCCGGCGCTCCTCTGTGAGCGTTGCTGTCGGAAACGTTTAAAAAGCAAAAGGTAAAGGTCTTTGGGTGGATTATGGCTTTTACTTCTACACCAGATAATTCAAGTGACCCGACTGACCCGAACTGCAAATGTCATCTGAGTCACCGCGCAAGAACTGCTGGCTGACTGACAGCAGCAAGAGAAGACCATAAACAGATGTTTGTTTAAAACCACCGGTTGCCTTTTACTGGAATAATGACCGAGGCACCACAAGAAAAGAGCAAACTGCTGTCGGGTTCGAATTCCTGCAGACGCCACGCAAAACGCTTCAGAGTGGAACCATCACAGAGCCGTATTAATGTCCTTTTAAAGAGCCATAAGAACGTCTGATGCCTTTGGATTTGGGTCCTAAAGAAAGATTTAGGGTTCGAAGTCGTGTATATAGTGTATATAGAGTTAGTACGAGCCAGTTACAACAGCTTATTGTTTTATTACTTTTGCAAAAATGGACACTTGATAATTATACAATCTGTATATTGGTGTCCCGCATTGTTAACGCTGCCACCATGGTGTTTTTCTACACGTGTTGCCGCTTTATTTTGTTTTTTTTTTCAGGAATTTAGGGTTTAAAAATTAAAGCTGCTTTAAGAACATATACTATTGTAAAAACGCTATATATAAATAACTACCCTTCAACTAGTAAATACCTGAATGAGACACTGAATTAAAAGTTATTTTAAAGTGAGTGACTGCAACTGAATCATGTGATTAATGTCGGAAAGTATAGAGTTCACAGGTGTGTGGTTACTACATACTTAAACAGTAAACAGTACACACTAAACAGAAACTAGTACACACAGTGTAGTGGCTCATTCAGACGCAGGCTAGCTTTTATTGTTGCGCGTCATTCCATTGGACAGTTAGAAAATGTGGAAATAAGACACGACGCCTCATCTCCTCTAGGTATTAACTCATTTTTACCCGTGTTTCTTAATCCCCCCCCCACTCCCCGGAGCGGCCCCAATTTTACCCCAGACCTTTTCCAAGCGATAAACGCTGAAATTGGGCTTCTGTTTACGTGGGATGAAAGGTCAGCTTGTCAGATGTCTGGAATTGCTCACGAAGCTCCCTGTTTTTGACAGGACCCGACCCTAAACACCATATAATCTACCTCGGGGGCTTCAAAGCACTCCGTCTGAAAGGTTAGAAGACGAGCCAGAGTGAGTGAGAGAGAGAGAGAGAGAGAGAGAGAGATGAGGGGTGGGGGTGGGAGGTAGGAGATCAATGTCCATCAGTAAGTCCACCACTCACCACCTCCGGAGCTGGTCCTTTTCCTCAGGTCCTGGTAATGTGTTTTTATTTGTTCAGTGAGACACCGTTCTGTTTGTTTAAAGTGGTTCATTAGTACAACGGCCCTTGCTCCTTCAGCGGCTCATTGTTATGCTAAAAGGCTAAAGTAAACGGTAGCCCACCGAGCAGGAACCATGAGTTCTGGGTAGAATGAATGAGTCAAGCCCAGGAACCAAACCAGTAACTCAATCAGTTACCCAACCAGTAGCTGGTTTCCAAAAAAAAAACAATAAACACAACTTACTAAAATATTCATTCATTCATTCATTCATTCATTCATTATCTCCCGCTTTATCCTCTATTAGGGTCACGGTGGGGTTCCCCATGCCCATCCAGGGGAGAACGTTTCGGGCGCTGGGCAGATACACCCAGGACAGGGCGCCAATCTATCGCTGGGCACACACTCACACACACAGACACGCACACAGACACACTACATGGGGCAATTTGGAGAACTCAATTGACTTATGTGGGAGGAAACCGGAGAACCCGGAGGAAACCCACGCGGACAGGGGGAGAACATGGAAACTCCACCCAGATGGGGATTCGAACCGGGAATCCATAGTGCTGAGAGGAGAACGTGCTAACCGCTAAACCACTGTGCCGCCCTTACTAAAATATAATGTAGATAAATTAATGATAATAGAAAACACAAGCACTTCATAAAAATCTTTAAAAAATCTTAGATGTGTGCCCACACACACACACACACACACACACACACACACACACACACACACACACACACACACAGAGTATATATTGTATGTATAAATATAATGGTTCTTTACTGGTATTGATCCAACACTTCTGACCCTGCAGAAGGAACCAAACATAGCTGCTCTACAATCAAAGTACCAAATGAAGAGTTTAAGGCAAAAAAAATACAATAAAAAAAAACACATACAAACATGCACACTTTACACAAGACCTTCAGTTTTTAAGAGTTTCAGAGTTTGCAACACCGAAAAATATATTAAAATAACCTCAAAACTGATCCAAAATCAATAAAAAAGCTTTATAGACACATGCATGTAATTAATCTATTGCCTTGTCATGACCGTGCTCGGCTGCTAATGAGGTTTATGCACTCATTCCAGCCAACTAAGCAGATGGGAGTAATTCCAGTGTGGCTTTCAACACACTGACCACATAAAAAAAAAACATAGGCGGGAAGGAGAGGTCGATGGAATGGCGCTGAGGTGGCGCAATAATCATTTGAAAACACTCCAGCATTCATAGCTTTCTGACATATTAAATTGCTCATTAGCATGTGCGCGGTATGCCTTCGACAAAATCGATAAATCACCGACGGCGGTGCCGTCGCCTCACTGGGAGTGCTGATCATTGATCATAACAAAGCAGAAATGGATTTGTGGCTAGCATTTTCAATTTTAGAGCACGCCGGTTATCTGTCTTTGATGACCGGGACAGGACTGAACTAGAGGAGACTGGGAAAAATAAGATATATCTAAATACCTGGGCGGCTTAGTGGTTAGCACGTTCGCCTCTCAGCTCTAGGGATTCCCGGTTCGAATCCCCATCTGGGTGGAATTTCCATGTTCTCCCCGTGTCCGCATGGGTTTCCTCCGGGTTCTCCGGTTTTCTCCCACAGTCCAAAAACATGGATCAAGTCAATTGAGTTCTCCAAATTGCCCCATATAGAGTATGTTTGTGTGAGTGAGTGTGTGTCCAGCGATAGATTGGCGTCCTGTCCTGGGTGTATCTGCTCAGCGCCCGAAACGTTATCCCCTGGATGGGGATGGGGATGGGGAACCAACACCCCCCCCCCCCCCCCACAACCCTAATATAGGACAAAGCAGAAGATAATGGATGGATGGATGGATGGATCTAAATACCTAAAGTCCTGCATTTTCTTTCATAAGATCCTCTGTAACGCTGGAGTGGTGCATTCATAAAGACCCATCAAGACCTCTGGACTGAGTAAAGGGGCCGAATAATACTGCATGCCCCACTTTTCAGTTTTTTATTTCGAAAAAAAGTTTAAAATATCCACAAAATTTCATTCCACTTCACAATTGTGTCCCACTTGTTGTTGATTCTTCCCTAAAAACGACACTTTCGTATCTTTATGTTTGAAGCCTGAAATGTGGCAAAAGGTTCCGAAGGTCAAGGAGGCCGAATTCTTTTGCAGGGCACTATAGTTGTTCAGCGTCACTGTAAGGCACACGGTCCGCCGCAGGTTTCCAAGCCACGGTCACCGTGACAACACACAGTAAATTAGTATGACATCATGATGTTATTTACTGTGCCGCATTTTATAATTCAAACTCTGGTTTTTGACGATCTGAAAAATCCTCTCGGAATTTCCAAGTACCTCACACTCACATGACGGAGAGACAGAGAGAGACAGTCTATTACTCCTTCATCAAATTCCAGAACCCACCCGTCCTTTATACATAGTAAGCAACAATCTCTCTGCTCAGTGGGAATCAAGCGGTGCGGAAATGAGAGTGCGAGTGTAAGAGAACGATAGTGCAGGAGAGGGACAGGTGGGAGGCAGGGAGCCAGATGAGACGTCTCCAGAAGTGAGGGGAGATAAAAGAAGAGGTGGAATGAAAAAAACAGGAGCGAGGAGGAGTACAACTGAGGCTTATCCCCTCAACTGGTCCAGTCATTCACACTGGATGGAAATTGCTTCTGGCTCTAATGAGGTTTTTTTTATTTCTTTATTTTATTTTATTTTTTACACACGCCATAAGGTTCGAGCAGCTTCTTCACGCCGCCCTCTGCAGGCTGACCCCGGTCCGTGCCTCTGGTTTCCGTTGGCCCCCGTGCCGTTTCCCATGACGACGTTCGCCATCCCTCCCACTGATAATCGGCCATTCCAGGAGGGCATCTCGGGCCCGTTTCGGCGGCGTCACCTCCCCGGCGCCTACCGCTGCTTTTTATATTTGGTGCCTGGTTCATAAATTACACGTCGGTAATGACCGGGATTTCCATATTATGCTAATGGCTGTTAGAGCCTCGTCCTGTTTTATTAAATAAAGCTGTTAGGAAATTAATGTGATCACACCGAGGTAACGTCGGCTTTTAATGAAGCATGGAAGGAAAATGGGTCATATTACTCCTAATAGTTTTCCTCCCTCTTCCCGATATCGCAGCCATGACATCCTCCGCTGCTTCCTCACCGCCAAGGCCCCAGCCTCATCAGCACCCCGTCAGTCAAAGCGCCGGACGGGACGCCACGCCGCGCCGCCCGTTTCCAGACCAGACAATATGAACTCATCAGAGGAGAAGGGAGACAAAAGACGTCAAACCAAGCATGGACGCCGACGCATTTACCTCACCGGATACACTGAATATGAACCGCGGGCGGGAGACGGCACGGTGGACCTGCGCTCAGCCCCTCCACCGGAACCCACACCGAGGATTACGTCTGGTCTGCAAATCAGTCATCACAAACATTCATTCATTCATTATCTTCCACTTTATTCTCTATTAGGGTCGCGGTGGGGTTCCCCATACCCATCCAGGGGAGAACGTTTCGGGCGCTGGGCAGATACTCCCAGGACAGGGCGCCAATCCATCGCTGGGCACACACTCACTCACACACACACACTCTACATGGGGCAATTTGGAGAACTCCATTGACTTGATCCATGTTTTTGGACTGTGGGAGGAAACCGGAGAACCCGGAGGAAACCCACACGGACACGGGGAGGACATGGAAACTCCACCCAGATGGGGATTCGAACCGGGAATCCCTAGCGCTGAGAGGCAAACGTGCTAACCACTAAGCCATCGTGCCGCCATCACAAACATGGTTCTTTAAATTTTGCTAATATTTAATGTTGTGGCAACTCAGGGGTCAGAATGATGGGGCATCAGTCTAAAGGTTGGGGAGTTTGAATCCTGAGTCAATTGCCCACACCCCAGCTTGATTTAGGGTGCGTCAGTGTGATGCAACGATATGACGCGTGGGTGTGGTTGGGGCGTAACGTGCAATAAACCAATCAGCCCGTCACATGACGTTCCCTTTAAGAGCTATGTGCATGCTGACTTGGTGGATTGCTATTTCAATGGCACAGCGTGACCAATCACATGCAAATTAAGGTTCACAGGAAACATCATCACAAGCCCGAACAAAGAGTGCAGTCATTAATACAGTCGTCATTATTATTAATTATTATTATTATTATTACTATAGTCAGGGCGGCATGGTGGCTTAGTGGTTAGCACATTCTCCTCTCAGCACTAGGGATTCCCGGTTCGAATCCCCATCTGGATGGAGTTTCCATGTTCTCCCCGTGTCCACGTGGGTTTCCTCCGGATTCTCCGGTTTCCTTACACAGTCCCAAAACATGGATCAAGTCAATTGAGTTCTCCAAATTGCCCCATATAGAGTGTGTATGTGTGAGTGAGTGTGTGCCCAACGATGGATTGGTGCTCTGTCCTGGATGTATCTGCCCAGCGCCCGAAATGGATGGGCATGAGGAACCCCCCCCCCACGACCCTAATAGAGGATAAAGTGGAGGATAATGGATGGATGGATTATTACAGTCCAGGGTTAGAGTTAGACATGCGTTAGCATTAGCTTGCATATTACTACTGCAAGTGTGCCATTACGCGCACCCCCACCAGCTAAGATAATTAGTATAGCATCTTCTATGCACCCATTAGCATTTCTTTAAAATGTGGAGTGTAAGTTTCTACATCTCCCCAGGAATCAAACTAGGGATGCTGCGCCGTTCTTGGAAGCGCTATCTGCTGCAGCGCCGCGCAAATGAAGACTTATATGTGACATTCATTAAAGATAGATTAAACGCTGTTTATTTATCTGCAGCCAAATCAAGTTGATGGAGTCAAACCATGACCTCGTTCTGTCAACCGTCTGCTGGTCGACGCTGGTTTACCAACGAGGGGTGTGGAACCGACACCTGGCTGGCAGCTGGTTTCTCTCCCGTCCCCAGCTCTCTGCCTAATGGCTCATCTTCTATCTCGCCTAGCCGAGAGTGCTCGACGGAGGGGCACTTAACCCCAGCAAAGTGAAGGACTCGGGGCGGGGGGTGTTAACATAGTCGGGGCAAACAATATGGCGTTATGAGAAAATAAATAATGAATGCACAGGAGACACGAGGCTTAAATAAGCCGGCACACGTCGATACTCTTCACCTCCCCCAGGGGTTGGAGAGCGGCGTTGCGTTTGTTGGTGTCCATAAGGTCAGCGCCGTATTTTTGGCAGACAGGCCTGGAATTCTCAAAAGGGCGAGATACCAATTGCAATTACATGGCGCGGCGAAGCAAACAGAAGTAAACAGTGGACATGCTTTTCTTGGACATTCTGGGAAACATAAATAAATCCCGAGCACCTCTCACCAAGTCTACGAATCCCGGCTCTGACCTCTACGAATCTGAGATGCCGCCCTCATGGCTGCCCGGAAAAAGGGTCCACTTTTCCATTTCCGTTCGCCAAGCTGCCAAGTCGACGTGTTACCCCGACCGACACCCCTGTCCCGACGAGGGGAATAGGGAGGGCGCACGCGTTAGATTCCTTTTCTGTTCTGCACGTATGAAATATTAATGCTCGGAATTAGCCGCCGTGTTTGTCGCTTCCATTACGGCCGAGCCGTCTGAAGGTGATAATGGAAGTGGGATGTGCGTGTCGGAGGGAGGAGGGATGGAGCGGCCTCGGCGGAGCAACCACTGCTGATGACTTCATACGGCACTCATGTAGGAGGCTGCCCCCCCCCCGCCCCGTCGCCCCGTCTCCCCGGCTGATGTTGATGGAAATCTGAAGTGAACTGAGCGTGGACGCACGGATGGGTTGCTTTTCTCCCAGGTGCCGCCGCTTTTGCAACTTTGTGAGAGAGCAAAACCTGTGATGGGAGGAACTGCGGCGGTCCCAATGCACAGCCAGGACACGTACGGCTCAATATGGTGTTAAAATATCCCGCGATACAATGGTGGGGATCAGAGATGTAGTTTAGACTTTAAAGTCGAGAGACTTCAGTAAAACTGTTCAATTCATTTTCATTTTTTATTACTTTTATAAATAATTTTGCGCGCGCACTGATCTTTATATGGATTTAATCCATAAGGAACCCTCGCCCTCTTTTAATGTATTATGCATTTATGATATAGAAATGAAACCTTTTGGAAGCCATTCAAAGTGAATTTGACTTATAAAAACTGCGGGTTCTATCAGGGTCCGTCGCCGTGCTCAGTGCGATCCAACACCCCGCCAACGGTCCACGGTCTCACGCCTTCCATCTGCATCGTTTAAATAGCAACTTGAATATATCTTCCTTGATGGGCGTGGCTAATGAGACGTGTTAAGGTATATTTCTGGTGTATCACTATCTTGGCGACGGAAAACCCAGGTGCACCACCGACTGAAAACAACCCTCTGTAGACGTCGACCGTCAGTCGCCATCTCGATGGCGAATCATCAACACAACAAACGAATGTAGTGAGTAGTGAACGAGGGGACAGGTGAAGTCTGCAAAGGCAGCTTCAGTCTCATGTTGCTTCGAATTTGATTGGCTGCCGGAGCAAATCACATGACCAGACGAGGTGTCGAGAGTTCAGCTCATAATAAGGAGTTAGTGCAGGTCCCCACGGCCCTGTTTCACAGAGTTCAGCTTATCCAGTCGGGTTTAAGTGTTAAACCATGCTCCCTCTCCCCAAGTCTCCGCTAAGCTCGCTCGCTCCTCCTCACCTCGCTTTACTCCCCTCTCTCTCTACTTTCTTTCCTTTTTCATATGCCTAACCCGACTTCCTCCTCCTCTGACTCGCTCCGTCTCCCTCTCTCTCTCCGGCTATGTATTCTTACCCTGCCACCTATTCATTATTCAGACGGTGCACACTCCTCTGGTTCACCCCCGCCCACCGAACCCCCGCCCGTCTTCCTCCAGCATCTCGCTTCCAACTATCAAAATTCCACATCGCTTCCAGGAGCCTCTGGCACACGCCGTGCAGGTATTTAAAGGGGAATTTTTGGGAAGTGGGGCGAGGCAGAAGGGACTGTGGGATTTCAAATAAACACACCTTTATCCCCTAATCTGCTTTAAGACAGATTCTGTTTCAAAGTCTTACCCAGTGTTCTGAAAAGAACTTGTCTGGAACTGTATAGTACCTGGAAATCTGGCTCACTATGAATCGGTGTGTGTGTGTGTGTGTGTGTGTGTGTGTGTGTGTGTGTCATTATCATTTTGGTATTAAATGCTGTAATGGTTTTATTTTATGTCTGAGTGTTTGATAAGTGAGTCTGAAAACTTGTGTAATTACATTTTCTTTTTTGTGTGCCTCATATGTTGCTGCAGCAGGAAAACGTTTGCTGTAGTTTTTAAAGACGGTTTAGAGCACGAACTGAAAGTTTAAACTAAAAGTTGTGGTGTGGAGTGTACGGTGTGTGTACTGTGGGGTGTGTGTGCTGTGGGGTATGTACTTGGGCATGTGTATGTGATGTGTGTCGACTGTGCGTGATGTGTGTGTACTATAGGGTATTTATTTGTGATGTCTGTATGTTGGGGTATGTGTGTGTGAGGTGCGTTTACTGTGGGTGATGTGTGTGTCTGTGGTATGGGGAGTGTGCACCGTGGGGTAAGTATGTGTGATGTGTGTGTGAGATGTAGGGAACGTACTTATGTGTGTGTAGATTGAAGTGTGTATCAGGGTGTGTGCTCTGTGAGGTGTGTGTACTGTGGAGCAAGTATGTGATGTGTGTGTACTGTGCGATGTAGCCACAATGGCGTGTGTGTGTGTGTGTGTGGTTTAGGGTGTGTGTACTGTGGAATGTAGTGGTAATACGCTTCTGTATTTCCTTCACATTGCTGTAAACCACCGTCTCCTTGGTCATTTAGGGTTGATACAGCGCCCCCTGGAGCAATGAGGGTTAAGGGTCTTGCTCAAGGACCCATACCGGTAACTTCAGTGGACCTGGTGAACTGTACCAGGAGAACTGTACCAGGTGAACTGTACCAGGTGAACTGTACCAGGAGAACTGTACCAGGAGAACTGGGTGACACCAAAGTACCAGACACGGCGACATGAGACGGCGACTTGAGTGGTCTGCAGTCAGTATTTAAAAGGCCTCATTAAAATCCCAGGTCCCCACGTGTATGAGCAATACAAGCAAGACCGGTGGCACTCCCGGTGGGAGGCCCATGCCACCCTCGACCTCCTTCACCCCGTCTGTGTTTAAGGGCATTAATATTGCACCAGGCACGGCGGCGGGGTTAAATGGCGCCGGAACCCGGAAAAATGTGAGATGTCAGCCTGAATATTTAAACCCTCCTCGACTCCCTCGCCGTTCTCCTGCACGCCGCCGTGCCGCAGCCTCCTCCGTCGTCCTCGAATACGCCACGCTCAGAGTGACCGCAATGTTTAAAGAGGGGGAGCACGCGATAAATAGACGCGCTCCTCCTTTCACCTCCACGCTAATTATGTAGGAACAGCTGTCCGCGGCGGAACGTTCCTTCCCTCGAAGCCTCCACTGACGGTGGAGGCGACACGCCGTAATTGCAAACTGATTATTGATAAAGGGCAGGAGCGCACCGGCGCCGTAATTATATTTCCATCGTTTTCTCCCGAGCACTGGAATCAGGGTTTGCTTTTCTTTACTCCTCACATCCGGAGCGCGGCGAGGAACCGGAATCAGATTACTCTGAGGCCACCGAGCAGGCGGCTATGTCGCCGCGTGTTTATCACCGTATGCAAATGGGCGCAGATTGTGTTTTCCGCTAACGGCACCCACCCAAATGCCTATTTATTAACGACCCGGTCCAGCACACTGTAGTTGCACAAGGACTACTCTGCTTTATCGCCAATTCATCATAATGGAGGCGCCAACGCTCGCGGTGATTGGCTGAAATTGAAAACGGGGAATATTTTCCCGTTCCGTCTTGATGCGCTTGGATCCCGGCCTGGTACGTCCTTCCATGACAAAGCCATTCTGTTTACGGAGACACAGCACAAGGGCGGATTCTCATGTCAGGTTCGCCAAGAGGTTACACAAATGTGGAAAAACGATGGGCGTGAACTCACCGAGGCGCTTGAAATGGCAAAAACAGGAGATGGCAAGTCCAAAAAGAACCCCGGGGAAAACTCCCTCATGCCGTAGAAGGGGTTTCACTCCATCCCTCCATCCCTCCCTCCCACCCACCCACCGCGCACATCTTGCACACTTGTTACTCCACTTCAACTCTCATGAACGTTCTCATCCCGTCGGCTGATTGGTTGAAAAGGCAGGAGGAGACGGTGCGCTGTAATCTATTTGCGGCCAGTTAGTACCCGGCGGGGCGGGAGGAAAACAAGCCGGAGTGTGAGGGAGTGTGAGATTCGGGTTTGAGGGGCTGTCAGAACAAAGACTTTGCAAGCCCATCAGAGAAGATGCGAGAGTTCTGGACTGCTGGAGATCCGCAACAGAACAAGATGTCGACTAAAAGCCTGTCTAGAAATAACCTCTACAAACATTTACAGTAAAAACACGCACTCTCGATGGCATGTCAACCCGTTCCATCAAGTTATCAAAAAGTAAGGACGTTCTTGTGAGGGTGCATGAAACAAAGCTTCAGGCCTGAAGGCTGGTCCTTCATTTGCTACCAAATACTTATTTTCTACAGAACACAAAGAATAACACATCGTCCCTTCAAGGCCCAATCCTCAAAGATCCATTCTTTGAATTCAAAAGCAGGGACGTTCTTGTAGGGTTCATGAGCCATCGCACTTCAGGCCCATAGTCTGATCTACAGAGCAAGGCTCACCAACACGGGCTTTCTTTACGGCTTCAAACTGGGTCGACACGTTACGGACAGGTCCTCAGAAGGTGATTTCATTGTGTATTTGAGGGGAAGGCCCTGACTCTGACCTGCAGGACCGTCTCTGAAGCTGCTCTGAACCCTAACTTTAAGGGCAGTCATGGGCTTGTGGTTAAAGAACCAGCCTTGTGACCTGAAGGTCCCCGGTTCGATTCCCGATCCCACCAAGTACCATAGCTGAAGTACCCGTGGGCACCTAATTCCAATTGCTCCCATTTGGGTCAAATGAGGAGGACAAATTCCTCTGTGTGTATGCACTGTATGCAAATAAATTACTTTATCACTTTATCTCCCAAAGACACACCCCAGCTCGTTGATTGCGGTCGGTTGACGAATGTCGCCCGGTGCTTTAACCTCACTGTGGTGCCATTTCTCTCTCCATCTCATTCCCTACTGTTTAAAGGTGACATGATCGGTCTCACTCTGTCCGTGGTGCTGATATGTTCAGCATCTTCAGGAAACAATTCAGAACACATCTCCTTCTAAAAAACATTAAATAAAAAAAATAAAAAAAATTTAAAAAACGCGGTATGGAGAATCAATGCATTGAGATCAGATTGGGTAATGATCAGGTTGATAATACTACAGTTCAGCTAGTTCCGCCTTAACTACTGACTTGTGTCGCTCCCTTATTTGCAAGTCACTTTGGATAAAAGCTTCTGTTAAATGACTACATGCAAATGTACGCAAATGTAGATTTATGTCCCTGCTGATTCTTCAGATCACAAAATAGAGCTCTGAATAAAAACCCGTCCAATTGCACTGAATCAGAGCATCATCACAGCGATGCTATCAAACCAATCCCCCCCCCCCCCCAGAATCCCAGCTGTGATCTCAGCACTGGTCTGATGTGTCACAGTGCTTCATATCATAGTTGAATTGAATCTTGAATCTTCAAAAAAAAAAAAATGGATGGGGGGTTAGGTGATGGTGGGGGGTCACGTCTGGCGCGTAGAGACCCACGTCTTAAAAGGTTACTGTGGCAGCGGCGTGGCGCTGTCTGGTCCAGCTCCCCATCATGACGGCGGGTGTTCTGACGCGCTGTTCAGACCTCTCTGGAGGGCATTTGAATTCCAGCTTCATTACCGGTGCGACACGACTGCGAGTGTGCGGCCACGGCCAGAATAGGCGCTGCGGCGGGAATGGAAATAGTAATAACGATAGCACAGTTATAGAAAACTAATGAATCCCGGTACTAATGGTCCCTGGGGTGGCGCTGCGCGACCGACGGGCCGCGTGTTCCGCTCAAAGCCACCGCCTCGCTGTTTATGGGGATTTGAAAAGACCCGAACTCACATCTCAAAGACATCAGCTGGTGCTTTCAGACGGTGCTGATGTGTTTACGGAAGTCTCAAGGGAACCTGCCCTCAGTTTTACCACACACACACACACACACACACACACACACACAGTTAAACACCTTTAAGCCTTCTGCATTTTCCAGTTTACCATTTCCATCACGGTTAATATTCACAATACGCCAAAATACAGACCCCCTCTTGTGATTCAGCTTTAAGCAAAAGCTCAGACACCTCTGGTCACATGATCTGTGATTATCTGATTCATACTTATAATTGATACGTACTGAAGTTACTGTACTTACTGAAGTTCTGAATTTACTGTCTTCACTGGCTATTTTTTAGACCTGCAGTTACTTCTAATCTCCATCAGATGCTCTATACTTTGAGCTCTATACTTATAGAGTAATGGTGCGATGGTCTGGACCCCCACAGATGACATGCTGGTGCCAGTGGGACTTTTAGACTCATCTACTGTACCACATCTGCCCAGTGCCCTGTCCTGGGTGCATCTGCCCAGCGCCAGAAAAGTTCTTCCCTGGATGAGCTGCCCTGTGACCTACCCAAGGTACGCTTCCCACATCCCCTAAACCTGAATAACCTACAACACCATAAAAACCTCCAGTCACTCTTTACCTCTACACTCCTCTTGGTTAACTACCAAGTGACCAGGTTCCTCAGATCAGGACCCGTGGAGGGGCCCGTGGGCCGAAATGCTATTAGTCTCATGTTAATCCAGTTCTGCTCGTGAACCACACATACCCAACCCGACGACTCGGCACTAAACTTAAAGGAGATATTTTCTGAAATGAAACATCTCCACTTTATTTCCATCGCATCGGCGATACGCTGTGTCCTCGTGAGGAGCCATACATCCCCGCACACTTCTGTTTTTACTAAGGACCGGTGTGATGTGTTAATGTTCTCCAGCTATCTCACGCCGTTCCAGCGACTCCAGGGATTCTCGAATCCTCACGCGGACAACAGCGTCGGCGGCGACACGACGGCGGCGTCAGGAAGCCGTACGTCTCGATTCAAACGGCGGCGTGAAGAGCGTACTCTGAATTTAAACTGGGTAGGTTTTTTTTTTGAGAACGTGTACCACTCGCTTCACTGAGATCTTTAGTCGAGATCTTGATTCTTTTTAAAGACAGGAAATCAATCGCCGCTTGTTTCCTTCTTTTTTGGAGCAGGTCTTATAATCAAGCACCTGCAGGCAGAGCGCACCTGGCTCTTTCTTCACTGTGGTTGAACATATCTTTTCTCATCGGTTCTGTGGGTTTGTCTGCATTCGTTGCGATGCATAAACGTTGGCTCTGCATAAACATTTGCTCGGCATTTTGTTCGAATTTCTTTACAGTGGGTTTTATATGATCTCAAGCTCAAGGTCTGATTTTATCATCTGCGTTTGTGAATACTGCGTGAGTGAGTCCTTTGGGGCAGGGCTTGGAGAACATGGAAACTCCACCCAGATGGGGATTCGAACCGGGAATCCCTAGTGCTGAGAGGAGAACGTACTAACCACTAAGCCACCGTGCCGCCACTTTATTTTATCTTGATACAGAGTTAAAAACGAGTAACATGTTGTGATATTGTATAGATTTTACTTCGTATAAAACAACACTAATCAGAATTTAGTCAACCCTACGCCCTCTCACGATCAGGAGATCCGGGGTATGTCCTCGTACCGACCCCGTTTGAATTTATCTGCTTGAAGAACCGTCTATTACAGTCTGGCGTTCGGCGGTGTGGACAAACTCTGAAAATAAACACACAGCGGGGCGTCAGGAAGAGCGTTTACCAGAAAGCATCCAAACTGGAGGACCGGCAGGGAAAACCAGCCGAGTCAGCATCACTTAATAAAGGCCCTTCTCATTCTTTGAACCCCATTCAGCCGGGTGGCACGGGGTAAAAAAAATAAATAAATAGATAAATAAATCGGAGCCTAGAGAAAAAGGAGGCTGCTCCCAATTACAATGAAGTGATGATTCGGCGTGGCAGCAGGGACGGACCCAGCCGTTTTCACATGCCAACTGTTGGCACTTGGTTAATAACTGGAGTGTGGAGTCAGCCCTTCTCCGTCCTCCTCCTTCCAGCTGTCCCTCCTCCTGCTGAGGCACTGAAAGCCTGGGTATACCTCCAGGCTGGATGCTGCACTGCCGCACCACAAGGGGCGTGCTGACATTCAGCCTGAGCCTAAGGCAAGGCATCTGTCTGTGAGTATCTGGGAATGCACCCACCCCTACCCTTGCTCTTTCCCCCCAATTCTTTCCTTATCCTATTTCTTCTCTCGTCTTTCTTTATCTCCTTCCTAAGTAACTGGGCCTCTGTTCTGGTCTGGAACGCAGCTCCCTGCTGGGCGAGTTGAAAGCATTCTTATCGCTGCCCTCTCATCAGGGTTTATTTAATAACTATCACAATAAAGTCAACAACAGGCCCCTGGCCCAGGGGCCCCATCGGGCCTCCCTCCCTCACGGACTTGATGAATTGGGCCCATCAGGCAGGCCAGCTGCCCCGGAGGTTTGCCGTCCACCCCTGCCGTGGCTCGGGCATTGACTGGAGGAAGCAGACGGGAAGGGGGAGGCACATTTGCGACGGCATGCCAGAGCACACACTGGGCTGATGAAGTTCGGGTAGCATTAGCACACAGGAGCCCTGGAACCGTAGCCAAGCTCATCGCCGACCACAATGGCCACAATGTGGAAAGAGTTGTGACCTACTGAGCACCTATCTGTCAGCTCTAGAACTCGTGCTGCAATCCTGAATAGACGGTTGGCACGGTCCCCCCCCCATTTCATTCACAGGGTCTGCATGGGATCAGAATATATTTGAGGTTCCTGTCATTAAATTCATCCATAGTCATAAAAATGCAGAAGATGGGCCACGGTTTGGACAATGTCCTTATTCGTCCTTCGGTTCCGGAGAAGCCTGGAGGCACTATGGGAATACAGTACCAGTGAAAGGTTTGGACACGCCCCTTTCTCGCTCCATTGTCTATTTCCTACTTATCATATAGCTGGACTTCGTAGTTTTACAATTACAGACTGTAGTCTATTATTTTTAGTCCCCTGTTGGTTCCCTGTTCCCTATTGGTCAGAACCATCATAGAACGGCTATAATAGAGTTATAACCAAACAAGCTATTATTCAGCATCGTGGTCCATTTTCTGCTCATGCAGTTACAGCAAATCTGGAGGAGCAAGATATCAAGAAAACAGAGGTCGATTCCAAAAAAAGGACAGGGAGAGATGATATAGAGGAACCTTCTCACATTCTCTTTTCCTTCCACTCCCCTTTTTTCTGCCGTCTCCATTTTAAAGATGATGTATTGCACTCGGCTGCAATGCTATTAATCAGGACAACGTTGAAAAGGGGTCCTGATGGGGTCTGCACAGTGCGGTAGCCTTACGGTGGAGGTTGTGCCTCAAAGTCTATGAATTACATACAGTATGTGCAGAATAACATGCACAAAACATCATCACATGAAAAAAAATGCATTAAGACAGCTGGAAGGAAGAAGACAGCATGACGAGGACATTGGAGAGACTGAGAAAGAAGCCAAATGACCCGGGTTGTGTTTCTTTTAAATCTCTCTGGGTGGAGGTTCCCTAACTAGATAGGACATTTTCTGTATGTACAACACCAGCCGAAATTAAGGACACGCCCACTTCTTGATCCATTGTTCGTTTCCTCCACTTACCATATAGAGGGACTTGTAGTTCCAATTATAGACTGTAGTCCATCTGTGTTCTTTGTTGTTGTTAGTCCCCTGTTGGTTCTCTGTTCTCTGTTGGTCAGGAGCATCACTGAACAGGTATCCTTTGGGTGGTGTATTGTTTATTGTCAGTTATGCAGTGACACTGATGCGCTGAGGGGGTTTTAGTGCAGCAGTGCTGCTGTAGATTCATTACTTCAGCACTTTTGGTGACATTGCTGGGATAATGCACCCACCAAATAATCCCTGCTCTGTGGTGGTACTATTAGTGTCCTGAGCATTAGAGAACAGAGTACACAGTATGTACTGTAGAACACAAACAGATGGACTAAAGAGTGGAACTGTAGAACTACAAAATCCATCTTTACAACAAGTGGAACTGAGAACACAGAAAGTAAGTGGAGCAAAAAGGGGCATGCCCAAACTTTTGGTACTTTTTGGTACAGAAGTTTCCTTCAGGTGAACAGATCAGAAAAATATTGGTTCAGTTAAAACAGGTTGGTAGATGGCGGGGTGGGGTGGGGGGTGAGGGGTTTCTTGACTAGCGGCAGGAGTCGCCAGCTGAGATCACAGAGCCTGAATATTTCCCCCTACTGGTCGGTTCATTTGGAGCTGATCAAAGCCGCGCCGCCCTCGAGGCCATGGGTGGTAAACAGGTCAGATTATCAAAGCAGACTCGGTCACTCAGAGTGACTTAAATATAAGACCGCCGCCACGGGGACCGGGGGGAGGCGCAACAACTGGAGAGGCTTCAGACCTGACCTCCTTCAGATGATGCTCCCATGCAGAGTCCCTCGAGTCTGAGCTCGGCCTGAGCAGGAACGTCCAAGCGCCACGGATGGAACTTTAGACTTAAATAAATCTTGGCATTTTAAGGGTTCTTGTGGGAAGGATCCAGAAAAATAGAGGATCTCCCCATACCCCCCCTCACCCCATGCCCACAGAGACTGGTTTGCACTGGCTATTTTGAATGGCACCATTGTATTAATGGTTATTCAGACTATTCCCGCTATGCTACAACAATAGCATGAAGTAGATGAGCTCCCTGGAGTCGCGTGAGGCCCCTGACACAGCAGGTATGTGTATGATGTAGTGTGGAGGGTCTGGTTTTTCAACGGACAATGGGCTGATCCCTGACACCGTGTTCTCTGGGCAACCACAAAACACCCCTTGAAAAGCCCCTTTCTGCTTGTTCCAACTTTCGGCTGACGGCGATGGGGGAGAGTAGGTGGTATGCGGTGTGGGGTTCAGGCCCTGCAGGGGCTGTGGCTGGCTCCTTGCCTTTGGTTACTCCCTCTCCAGATGCAGGCCTGTTCAATCATTTAGTGCGGAGGCTTCCAGAAGGTGACCAATCGTCTCCAGTTCCCCGAGTCGAAGAGGGTAAAGTAGATCAGCCAGGTTAAGTGCGTACTGCTGCTGATCACTGAATGGATCCCTTTAGCTAGGGCTGGCGAAGGCTTTTGTAAAAAGAAGGACCAGGGGAACCTCGGATGTCTAACGTTACAAATCCAAAAATTTACTTTGGGATGCTGGGTAATTTTACTTCGGGGGCACTCATCACCTGATCTTTACCTCTGAGGTGACTGTGACAGAACTCGGAGGGAAGGTTTTTTAAGGTTTGGAGGTCTGATTTGAGCGATATATCCTTGTGGCTGCCATTGTCCTTCTCGATCTTTGGCGTTCTAGCCATTTCCGAAGCACAACACATCTCTCACTTCAAAAAGTGGATCGAACAAGCAGCCAAGGGAACCACTGGAGGTACCACATGGAAGTTCTGATTTATTTAAAGAACCCGTTGTGTAGTCTGTCCTTAAACAGGGCTTCCACAAATGCTACTTAGTACCCATCATTATCTGAGGGTCACCTGTTCCCCCCTGAGCTAACTAGCTGTCCCTTTCCTTAGGATAAAGGCCCCATCGCACTGGCATCCGTAGGCTCCTGGGAGAAGTTACAGGCTGTCTGAACTGGCTCGTCCTTGAACCGTCCTTCCACATATTTCAAACGCTGTGTCTTACAACGGACGACAGGAGAAGGGGGTTGTGGAGGAAACAAAACCGGAGCTTTGTCAACTACAATTCATCAACACTGGCTACACAGGGTCGCCGTCGGAGACATTGCATGGCGGTTAGGTAAGCCGAAGGAGGCATCGGAAGGCCAGAGAGAAATAAGAGGGAGAATCGAATTGACTGCACCCTCCAGGGATTGATTAACCTTTTAAAGGCACCTAGCCAGACATTTGAGAACGGGATGCTTACGGCGGGTTTGGGAACCGTTTAGGAAAAGATCATACATCTTGAGCTCAAGTGCACAAAGGACATCACCCAAATATGCCTTTTGTTAGGTGTGCATCAAACCCTGACCTTAAACCCATTGAACACTATTGGTATGAACTAGAACAGGGAATATGAGCCAGGTTCCCACACCCATCATCGGTATCGGACCATGCAATCAGCCAAACACACTCTCATAGAAACCCCACACAGAAGATCGGAAGGAGGGGACTGATTCAGAATGGGGCGTCTTGTTGCCGCTGGAGAAATCTCATGGTAGTCAGGTGAAGCGAAAAAGGGAACGGGGACGGGGACGGGATAGAAGAGGACTTAATCAGTGGAATCGAATGGACTGCAACCTCCAGGGATTGATCTCAACCTTTTAAAGCAATTCATTAATGACAGTCCACTCATCTTAAGTCTTTCTTTTTCTGAGGCCCGGTCCATTTTCCCGCCTTTCATCAGCGGCGTTCATGAACCTAATGCGGCTCAGAGCAAGCCACACATGATGGAACCATGTTTTGATTACATGTCTCAGCACATCGAACTAATGAAGCTCCACATTTCTCAATTTACTTCAAACGTACACCCTTCTCACAAAGACCCACAGTCATGACATCGGGTCAAGTGGGGGGCGCCGTGATTACTGTAGTTCGCGGTCGTAGACGCTTAATCATGTTGTCCCTACGGACACACCACGTGTTAAGAAGGACCCGGCGTTGCATTATAGCTCACTCTGAATATGGACTTATGTCAGAACAAGTAAACGTTAGCACTCCAGCCACAGCCTCCATCAGGCCTGATAGGTAAATGGTGGGGCTAATTAAAGCTGACGGCCTATTGGAGTGTGGTGCATGGATGGCTACAGGGGTCATCCTGAGGTGCCGGGACCCACATCAAGGCGTGCGGAGGCTTCGCTCAGCAGCACATCAATAATGTTGATTTTGGGGTCCGTGGCTCTGTGGTGCAGTATAAATCATGTTGAAGTTAACCAACCGTATCGGCTGAAGAGCCAAGGAACGGGAAGTTCAGTGAAGCTTCTGACAAGACAAAGCAGACTGCAGTTCCAGTAGGGAGACAGATATTAGATTTGACTCAATAAGGCTGTCACAAAGCATCTTTTGCAGTTAGAAACTGACAAGCAGGAACTGCTGGATACGTCCAAGGGGCTCGACAGTCTTTAGGTCTGTGTTTTATTTTATTCTGCCTTAAAAATACTGTGAGTCCACCGCCTTGGTCAGGTGTCCGACAGATACAACTGAAATGAACAAGAGTGTCAGGGCTAAATTCTGGGGTTACATAAGTCCCCACAGCAGCAGATATGGTTAGTAATGATTAAATATGTCCTAGCAAATAAAACCCTAAAACCAGGGGGTGAATGCTGGACACCCCTTCTGGCCTCGCAGGCACATTTACCAATAGTGATGTACAGCCATGGCCTCCTCTCACGGCATGTAATGAAAACCAATGAAATGAACTGGACAGGTGAAATGGGTGGGGTAAGTAGAATATGATGCCAGCAGCCATACAACACCACGCTTCGTTACTGCCTCTCACTATCCCCCTGCCCCACCCATATCAGCTCCTTTCCTCTCCAGAAGACATAGAACTGACCATGTCAAAAGGAGTAAATTCTTGGGTTTGTTCTGCAGTAGGTACAGCAACTTGTGGAACCATAACAACAGAAGTGGAGTGCCATGGGCATAGTGTGCTCCTCCACATATGCCGGCACTTCGGAAGTTGGTTGTTATGAAAGCGAATAGTAAAACACTGCTTTAAGTTAATTCCTAGATAGGCGCCTATCAAGTTGCTCCTTGTTAGGGTGAGGTAGTCCAGTGGTTAACGTGTTGGGCTATCAATCTACTCTGTATATAACTGCAATGGGGTTATTTTCACAGAGAGCAACTACATTTGGTTTGCACTTGTCCAGAGCATCAGCGAGTTGGTATTCAACAGAAATCTGCGGCCATTTTTTAAATTAAACCAATGGAATCGCACAAGCCTGTTGTCTTTAATGGAACGTAACAGGCGCTCCAGCCCGGTGTAGATCAGCCCGGCCACCCCTGAAGGAGAGTGTCCAATAAAGCGGCCCCGGTCATCAGCGCAAATGGTTACTGAAATGGCTCTAATTAGTAAATATGTCTCCGCTGAGGATCTGTCATTACGACTGCACTCAGCTACAAATGCTCCTTCCACTCCCGCACTCGTTCACCAGTGGTCACTCGAGCCATTTGTCTCTTGTATGTTTCCAGGAAGCGCTGTATAAATACTCCACACAAGTCTTCCCACAATTATTTTATGACTTAGTGGGTTTCTTGGGAGCAGTACAATTGACGGGCTCTAGAGGCGCCAGCCTGCCCGCGGTGCTTTTCCTTTTTTATTTATTTTTTTTATTTCCTTTCCTTCATCCTTTTGGTTACACCCACAAGAGCTGTTTGCTCTATTTTAGAAAGACAAGTATTAAGGGGCTTCAAGTCAGCATCCTGAGGTCGGATAACGGTCTCGCTCTGCTGTGTCATCGCTCTCACGTCGCAGCAGAATACTTAAAGAGGAAAGTTCAATAATTGGTCGCTCTCTTCAACCCCATTTCGCCTGGTCCTCCTTCAGTCCTGAAGACTCACTCCTCATGTCTTTCAAGCCTCGAAATGTAAACATCAGACGGGGGGGGGGGGGGGGGGTATGTCGGGAAGTTAATTATAAGGGAGCGAGGGCTGTGAAAGGGCACATTGTTTACGTCGGGGGCAGTCAGCATCAAAAGCCTGATTTAGGGGTTGGGTGTGTATGACATACTGGATACACCTACGAGCCCGCCGGGCCGACGGAGGCTTACCACCCCTGAGTGATGAGCTTACGGGATGCCTGTTTGCCATTTTCTTCAAAGCCATGAAACGATATTAAGAATCACAGTACAAACAACGGAGGGGGGTAATGAGGTAGAGGAGAGCCCGGAGCATTGGGTATTAAAGGCTGATGAAGGGCCCTCGTCTCTTTCCTTATTTCTAGGTAGATTAAGAGGGGGAAGACAGGGACGACTTCGGCTCTCTTGACATCGGATTCCGAGCCGGCGTTTAACCCGCTCGCCCATAAGGTCCAGCTCGGGGTCCTCCTGCGATATACCACGGCACGCAAACCACCGGAGCCCTGACCCGCCACCGATAAACAGAGCCTGATTGCAGGATGACTTTTGTGGTGGCGTATAGTATGTCAGCCATCCCAGAGTGCACTGTGGGCAGGAGTCGTATGTAATGGAAACCAGGCAAATGATCCAAACAACAGAAAACACTCAGCCGGTCTGGTGATCACCGTGTTTAAGAGTCGTGTGTTAGGAGAAAACAGGTCTGTTTACGTCCTCGGTCCACTGTTTAGAACCACTGCATTCTTGCAGGCTGAGCAACCGAGGAGAAAACGACGGGAAAGGACCACATGCCTCTTCTTCTTCTTTTTTTTTTTTTTTGGCTTTTTTTTTTTTTCTGCTTGGTGACATGGCACATTAAATCTTACTATACCTCACACAGTGAAAACCAATTCCTGCTCTCGAGGCTGGTACCTGGGGCCCAATTATGTTATCACAAGTGAGACAAAAGCAGCCATTGTACAGAATTCAAAGCTGACTCACATTCAGCTCCCTTCCTCCCGGAGATAAAAGCAGCCACGAGATGGTCTCGTGGATAAGCAGGCGCTCTGAAGTAGGCTTCGTGAGCGACGATCTACGATCACGCAATTTTAAAATCAAATCACATAGTAGGTTTACTGGCCATTCAGATTCTCGGGATAGGACACGCCAGTCTCGTTGGTTCTACATGGTGCCGGGCCAAATATAGTGATGCACTTCATGAGGCGTGATCAGAAACACACTTCCGCCTGCAACCAGTACAATGCAAGCGGTACTGCTGACAGTGCGGTTACATCCTGCACTGCGGCGACGACGATTACTGAATGGAACCTGGATTTCGATTGGACGGGTGGTCCTGCAGGACAACCTCAATGGACTTATAGAGTTTTCCAATTGTTAAATACGGGTCACATGATCATCACACACTCTGTATATTAATGTCCTACACTGTTGATGCTGCCAAGCCGCTCATTGAGTCCCCCACTGAGCCTCGGTCCTCACAAGGTTTATTCCTGAAGATGACAACATAACAGGGAGGTTTTTTTTCATGCCACTGTCGCTTCAGCTTGCTCTTTGGAGGTTCAAAGTCAATCAAATAGTGTAAAGCTGCTTTGTGACGATGTACTATTGTTAATAGCACTCTATAAATAAACTACTTGAACTTGAACTCATGCATTTGGGCTGTTGCATGATTGTTGGTGCCAAACGAGCATTTCTAAAACAAATAGGGTCCGGTCCAACACTCTGCACATCTTGCATCCTGCCAACAGTCTATTATCACGCCGCCTATCTTTGTTGCTTAAATAAGTAATAAAATATTTTTCTATTTAGCCTCCTGTACTCACACACAGAGGAATGTGTTCTCCACATTTAACCCAACCGTGCAGGACAGGAACACAGAACACACTGAGTGAAGTGAGCGATGGGCAGCAACTCTGGTTAGGTACCACTCAGCCAGAGTATTTGGTAGAAACAAAATCAAATTGGGGACGATCAGGCTGGTTACTTAACCACAAGATAAAGATTGTCCCATTGTAAATATACCACACCGATAGACGTGGTGGTCTCAACATGAGGTCTGATTTCTTATTAAAGTTCTTTGTGGTGGGATGGTCTAGATGTCTGGACGAGGTAGAATCCCCCGTCCATCCAACCTCCACTTTAGATTCGGGTCTCGCCTCGGGCCGGCACAGCCCATCCACCTCATCTACATGATGTCAACAGCATGTTACACGCACAATACTGATCCTATCCCGGTAAACATACCAAAGAAGGCCCTCTGTGGATACCAGCATTTAATTACAAGACTTGGGTCAGACCAGAGCTCACCACTCTACCCCCCACACCCCTTACCCCCCTCCCATGGCATTCACCTGCAAATTAGGTAGATGAGCGGAGGGTGAGATGGAAATGAAACTATTTACCCAGGAGCCTTTCATTAGGAAATCAATTTCAGGAATCAAGAGTTCCCATGAGAGAGAGACGGGATAAGCTTAATAGCTGCATCGCTTTCTTTTGAAAAGGCAAAAATGTAGGTTAACAAAAAAGGGAAAATACATCTGGGGTAATAATGGACGGTTGCTCAGCCGGCTGCGGATGCAAAGCATATCTGAGTGGCCGCCCAGGCCTCTCACTGAGGTACCGGTCGAATGCAAATGGAGCTAATTGTGTTTTCTAAAGCAACTGAAAGTTGAAGGTCTCCACAGCGGCGGGTTCAAATGTAGACAACAATTACACGACACGGGTTCGACTTGAGCCCAAAATGTCAACAAGATGCGCATTTTATCGCTTTAAATCAAATTAATAGAAAGCAACAAATGGAATTACCGGCTTTTACAACGGTCAGTAATCAGCATTTAATACTACAATAAACCTTGAGGTGGATGGGCTCCAACAGAAAATGCTATACTTGCTCCAAGACATGCAATCTGCTGACCCAGCAATATTCGTTACCACCGACATGCCAACTTAAAGCGACCACGCTGAACTCGCGCTGAAGTGAAACCTTAACAGGATATTAGAGGTTGAATCAACACCTCCCGACCCCCCCCCCCACATGTTTCTCAGAAGCCATTTTTAAATCTGAGTGTCTCCTGAAAGAGCATGGTGACGCCTGTGAGATATTACCACGCGCTCTGCCTTTGACATTTAATTTTTATTATTACGCCGTGAGAGGATCGGATTTGCAACCTCGCAACGGAGGTAAAATAGCACAACCTACACCGTCTTCCAACACGCAAAGATCTTCAAGGACCGAACGGATTAAGCGATTTGATCCACAAGCGTCTACTGGCTCACTCAGCCAAGTGCACATATAGGGAAAGCTTTAATTCAGTCTCCTGCAGCAGCTTGTGTGAAATTAATCATAGGCAGTTGCACGGCCATGACAGGATGAGCTTTAACAAATGCTAATGAGCTTTAATTAGGCAACCGAGTGATCCGTCTTAAAGAGATCGGAACCCGAGGCTTCAGCAGCGACCCTTCCATTCAGGACAGCTGACGGAAGCTCGAGGGCCGCTGGAGTGGCCGGGGTGGGGAATTTGAGTGGCTCAAGGGTAGCGGGTCGCCGGTCATGTCTCCCCGACCCGACAGCGAGGAGGACGGTGCGAGGAACAGCGTGTACAGGGGGATTAATGTCTCTCTGGGCAGATCTGTCCCAAAGATTTTTCCTCATTTCTCCCACTGAGGGATTATCTGTCAAAGCTTGGCTGAATCACCCAACTCCCCGGCCATCCTTCCCTCCCGTCCGCCTGCCTTATTCGACTTAAATTCCGGTTGATTTCTCTTTCTCAAGACCCGTTTTCCTGGAACTCACTCATCCATCCCCGTCAGTCATTCCGATTCAGGTTTATTACTCAGCCGCGGTGTTTTTGCAGGTAAATAACAGCAAATGAGTAAAGACACTGACAAAACAACCTTCTGTCTGGGTGAGCGAGATGGCTGACCGCCCCATGCTACTACCCACACCCCTCCCCTCACTCCCAACTGCTGACAAATCCGCCTCCGGGGAGCCTCCCAGACACAGATACCCCTGTCTGTTGTAATTGATCACGGACCGTCAGCTGGCAGGTAGGCCGCCTGGGCTCTCGGAGACCTGGGAAAGAACAGGCTGGGAAGATAATGATTTAAGTGACTTTGTGGAGGTCAGGAAAGCGGGCGTAGGGGTCACCGGGGAGTTTGTATTTTGGGCGTGCTTGTTTGGCTTTGCCATGTCAGGTCCGCGGCTTTAAATAGTAGCCTTTGTCCTTCTTTGTGCACCTTAATCCAGTCCAACAAAAGCCCCCTTGACTTCTACGGTCTATGGTCTGCCCTTAAAGTCCGTAGCAGTCTGCCGACCCGAGGGCGATGATCGAATGAAACGAATTTAAACACAAGTCCAGTGCAGCTGGTGGTCGATTTGTGTGAAACGCATCTGCAAAAGGGTTTGTCTTGCATTCACAACAATGGACAAATGCTTATACGGCATATCGGCTTTAATGCAATTAGACAGCGAGGACTTGCTGGATACACCCCCTCTAAATAGTGGTCCTCTGAGGGTTCCAGCACCAGTGCCCACCCTAGTATTATCAGTGCTCTTCTGCTGCTATTGAACTTTTCCATGGGCCCATCATAATAAATCAGACAGTTAAGAGGTATTAAATTTTAAAGAGCTGCTCTTTGAATCCGTACTGACGTCTCCATTAGAGAGGCCAGAACTGATGACTACCAGTATTGCAACAGAACCACTATCCTCCACCCCGCTTAACACAAATCTCAATCTGATGCAAAAGGATGTACCACTATTTTTAAAAAGGGGAAGAAAAAAAAAGGGAAATGGAGGCAAAACGTTCATTTATTCATTCAGAAACCACGTCCCTGGAACTGCCTCACGGAGGGAGGTGGGGTCTTCAGACTGTAACCAGATCCTCATACCCTGCCCCGTTTTCTCAGCGCCAAGCCACTCATCTCCCCAGGATGCTGGATGAAAGACGAGCTCCAGCAATCTGGAGACTCCGGTCGCATACCCTCTGGCTGCCACTATCAGTCCAGTAAAAGCCTGTTAAACTTACTCGATTATCTATTACACGTGGAATATCTCCAGAGCCATGCCATGTCCCGCAGTGAGAAACTGAGGATGGATGTCTATCCTCAATCGCAGGAAGGCCAATCGAAAAAAAAAGCTTTGCAGCCATTTCCAAGAAAAGCAATAGAACCAGGTTGTTATAGTGGATTTTATCATTTGGTAATGGTTCCGACGGTCAGAGGAACTGCAGGGGGAAGGTTGTGTAGTCGAGAACAAGATGAAGGCTGTACCTCACGATAACAAGGACGTGCTGGGTACTACAATCCTATAGTCCAGTCCAGTTTCATACACAAAGCTTTTTATTGGTGTGTATTAGGAAATAAACCCATCAGATACCAACAATCATGCCACTGTTAAGATCACAGAAACCACATTTTGGTTTCAACCTGATGGTCACATGACCGGCTGCGAAGTTACAAATGACCAGGTGTACTGAAGGTTTAATGAGGGCATTTTAGGTTCATGTACCTCTCCCCTCAGGCAGGAGGCTGCGGAGCATTAAGTGCAAAACCAGAAGCTGTAAGACTCTTAAACTCCAACTAAAACAACAGACACTCTCCATAAACACTGCGACACTACAACACTTTCCCAACAGACATTGCTGAATCTCACAGCTGCTATATCTTATTTAATTTTTTTGTATTGCTATTATATTTTAATATTTACATTTTTATTATACACTGCTATACACACACACACATATATATATATATATATATATATATATATATATATATATATATATATATATATATATATATATATATATATATATATTATTTATTTATTTATTTTTTTTTTTTTTTTTTTTTTTTTTTTTTTCTATATATTAATTCTTCTGTGAAATGGAATTTCGTTTACATTTCATGTACCACATGTTACGTAAATGATAAATTCTCCTTAAATCCATTTCCATTCCTGAATTGCTATCGCAATGATGAGACCCACAAAAGCCATGTACTAATTCTTTTAATTATTTATGGGTATGTTTTGGGTATGTAACATGCAATTAACCAATCAGGGTGTCACTCACCATTCCCTTTAAGAGTCAGGTGCACTCTAACTTTGGCTGATTGCTATTTTAGCGGACTTATTTCACTGTGAATATAACGATATAGTGAAGCTACATCGCGATGCACCTCATGTGCACGGCATGCCAAATTGCTTCCCTTCCACTGAACTGCAGGTCTGAAAAAGGTTTGCATTGTAAAAAGGTTTTTCTTAGATCATTACCCTCAACTGAAAGTCCAGAAAGCGAGACCGTAAACCATCCTGCATTTTCATACAGGGTCAGTGCTGTTTGTTTTACTGCATTGAAACCCCCCCCCCCCCGATTGTTTTCCATTGGACAACCCAAAAATGTGTTCATTAACCAACGGATGTTCCACTATCTGTTTTAGACTAAAGGCACATCGTTTCCCTTTGGTTCAGAGAACTGTGGATCGAATGCTCGGGAATGAAGACAGATTGGCGGCATGCGAGCGGTCAGAGGGAAAACAAAGGCAGAGAGAGTAGAGAGCAGGCCACATCGCAGGGCGGGGGATCACAAAAGGAATGAAAAATGGTGGTGCGCCGAAAGACGCTGATTAGTGGGAGCCTTCCCGGAATGATCCGGCAGCCCAATAACGCCACGGAGCCCCTCACAAAAGCAGCTTTCTGAGGCACCGGAGCTCTGGTGGGGCTCTCTGGCCCTGGTTTCCCCGAGACCAGCCCATCAGGCCCCCTAATCAGAGCCCGGGGGCCTGCAGAGGCTATGATTAACAACAACCAAGACAGTGTAAGTCCTTAATAGTTACAGCCTCGGAGAACTGTAATGCAATTACAGGAGCTGTGGAGAAACAGCTAATGTGCATGCAACTAGACGGGCCGATATAGATCAGGTATTGAGTCGGGCTGTTTTTAATTCACTTTCCAGCACACAAACAGGGAGCATTAGTTAGATTAGATAGGGCAGGAGGAGGGGGGCATGGAGGAGGAGGAGGAGGAGGAGGAGGAGGCCCCTGTAGAGGGCAAGTGGATTTGTTTAACATGGTCTGTCAATTACCATCCAAAACCTTTTGCTGAATGGTTATTTATCTTTAAAAGGGTGAGGGACAAAAAAGGAGGAGACAAAACAAGCCAGGAATGAGATTAATAAAGGGAGAATGGCATCGAGCGGAGGTATTGTCATGCTGCGCCACGCCGTAATACTCCTCCAGGCCGACGCTTAAGGCCTGGGACGATGTAAACGGCCAGGCCGGCTTCGTTTGTTCCCCCCGACTTAATGAGTCCTTGATCCGAGGAAGGAAATAAGGCTTTAAGGTTAAACCTTACCGTAGGCAAATATCAGACCTATTCTTGGGGTGGAGGGGAGGAGGAGGAGGGGGATAAATTGATGATCTGTGATGTAACTCACGATGCATGCTAGATGCGGCCAAAAAGAAACGTTGGTCCACATCACATTGACGAACGACGCGACCCCCGTCCGCAATCCCGGAGCAGAGACGGCGATGGGGCGAAGAGTAAAGCACCGGCTGCGTATGCGCCGCGGGTGACGCCGGAATCTGCATATGGCCTACATTCGGAGCTCGTTTGCCGGCGCAAACAAAATCCGCGACAGCCGAGCGCCGGCACGTCGACGGGCAACTTTGAATTAGTGGCCGCGCCGCGCGCCGGCGTGCACGTGCAAATCAATTAGCCACATTTTACCACCAAGCGAAAAACTTTCAACTCTAGGGACCCGAGGCGCCTGCAGAGAGCCGGCTAGTTAGCGGATCGTTATCAGCCTCATCTCCGAGAGATCGACGAGAGAAACTGGAGCAGTGATTCCGGAGTGCGACGGAAAATGGGGGCTACTGTTTTCACAAAAAAAAGAACCAAAAGCCAGACGAGGCCGTCGAACCCCGGGGCCCTCCCCCTCCGCCACATAATCACAACAATATGGCCCAGAAATCCAGATGATGGCATTGTGAACGCGCACCGGCGTACGGTTACGGCGGCAGAAAAGTGTCCTTGCTGTTTGCAGATTAGAGAACTGAATGGACTTTTCATACGCTGCAGACCACCGCGGTACAACGAGGGCATGGAGCCACGCCAAGCTGCCAGGCCTTTCTCCCGCTTCGACGGACACTTTGTCCGGCCGTGCGGCGCTTTCCAGAGCGCCGGGAGTGTGACTGAAAGAAACGCTGAATAGAGGAGGCACGAGATGTGAGCCAACCCTGGGAATACGATTGCGTAACGGGGCTCCGTGACGCTGAGGGGGCAACCGGCCCTGTCTCGATTCATCTGCCCACGGTTTTGATTTATCACTTGCTACAGGTGAGCGGCGGCCCCCAGACAACCCAGAGCTAGACGGCTGGGCAATGTTTTTTGCTAATTAATCACTTTTTTTTGGAATATTTATTAAGCAAACATTTGTGCAGACACATGGGGGGGGGGGGGGAATGGAGTGTCTGCGCCCCCCCCCATGAGCCTCAACCAAACCCGACTTCTCCAAAAAGGCCTTTTACCAGGTTCCCCAAGCTGTGGATTTAACCCACAGGACCCGAGTTTTAAAAGCAAAACAAGGGGGATGTTACTTTAAGTGTTTAACTCGAGGGATTTCGTTCAAATATTTACACAAGTTACGCTTTACCCCGCCAGTAAAAATTTTTTTTTTTTTGGATATTATGCGGAGAATTGGATATTATAAGGAGAAACATAAGACTTTTTTTTTTTAAATTGAGCCTCATTAAGACATTCGATTCCTTTACACATCTAGGTGAGGGGATGGGTCCATACAATGGCGCAGAGGTTAGTAAACGTCGTGGCTAATGCAGATTTTATAAACGGGGGTCTTACTGTGTGGAGTTTGCATGTTCTCCCTGTGTCTGCATTGAAATTCTTGAGGGTCTCCGGCAACCTCCACATCTAAAGCCATGCTGATGGGTGAACTGGAGACACTGGCTTGTCCTTAGCATTGTGGTTTGAATTAGGGGTTAATGCTGCTGCTGCCTTACAACAAGAAGATCGCTTTTGTATGGTTTGCATGTTCTCCTAATGCCTGCATCCTCCAGCCTTCCTCTACATCCAAAGACATGCTGATGGGTAAACAGGAGATGCTACATTTTCCTAGTTATTAGGGGTGTAACGATAGTGCACTCCTAGTGCTGGTCCCCAGCCTGGATAAACAGGAGGAGCACCATCAGGAGAGGGGCCCCTGGTATAGGAATAGGTGGATGATCTCATAGTGGCCCCCCGCTAATGTGAACATGCCAAAAGAAGGACAGGAGGAGGATCTCCACACATCAATGTCTTCAAACATGAGTTTGAGACGAAGAAGAAGAAACTTGGAGTGTTTTGTGCGCCCCTAATTGCAAACGTACTTTTGGAGCATCCACAAGCCGCTGTAAGGCTCATATGTTTGAGTGTAAATATGTTATGCCTGGATTTCATGAGCCCATATGCCTGAAATTCAATCAGAGTGGAAACAACTGCCAGGATGACAAATCGAGCTCAGGGTTGCTACAGTCAGTTGCTTGTATTACGGCCTTCCCAAAAGCAGCATGAACCAGATCGGATTTCCAAACCAAATCATTTGCACATGACAAAAGGAGAGAAGGGAAACGTTCCACGTGCCACCGGCGAACGGACCAAACAGAGCGCCCCGCCAGCCGAGCGTCCCGTTGGCTGCGGCCCTCACCTCGTTTATCAGACCTGCGAAAGTTCTTTGGCGTGAGGCAAAGCAGAACGCCGAGCAGCCTGCGACCGACGCGGGTCTGCCGCGCCCGAATCTCGATTCCCTGGCAGGGATCACGAGCGCCTGTGCGCCGGTTGTTCTCTTCCCCACTTCCAGCCGCTTTTTCTGGCTCGCGCCGGTCCTCGGAACCATTTCCCTGGCAATAACACTGATAAAAAACACAAAACGCAACTGAAACAGCAGAACTTGCGCCGTTTTATTGAAACAACAAACGCGGAGTAGATTTACAGCCATCCTTTCTCACAAATGAGAGGCATACAAGCGGCGTGGAGGGCCCGGATTTATGTGCGCGACCACTGAAGGCGAGCGTCGAGGGCTCGTAATTTAGTTCTGACAACTCCCTGGAACGACAGGCCCCACCACACGGCTCAAACCCGGGAAACTCGTGCGGCCGTGCGCCGGCCGGAGAGCGCCGGGGTAGCCGCCTGCCCCCGTTGCCTGGAACCTTTACCTCATACACTGTTAGTGAATCATTTGTTTTCCCTGACAGGCCGGCTGGAGGAGAGCTTAATGCCCGGCATAATGGCATATCAGTTTTCATCTCAGAGCAGGACGCGCTGCTCGGTTTACGACCCCCAGACTGAGAACCAAGTTCGGCTCACTCTGTTTCCAGGGCAGAAGATAAACACTGTGAGCTTTCACACAACGGTCCTTCAGAAACAGGTTTGTTACGGTTCTTTCTTTATCGTAATCTTCTGCGTGGAGTACGGAGGCAATTGTGCATGACTATCCCGTCAATCTGCATTTATAGAAACGATCAAACCAACCGGTGTGACATCACTGCGCTGGAGCATATGGCTATAAAACCATCTTTATTACGAGTTCTGGACAATTCCCAAGTTCAAAAGAAAGAAGTTCAAAAGAATTTTTTTTAAATTGCTTCTTTAAAACTTGGCTTAGTGATTAACATGTTCTCTTCTCAGCGCTCGGGATTCCAGGTTCGAATCCCAATCTGGGAGGAGCTTCCATGTTCTCTCCGGGTTCTCCAGTTTCCTCCCACAGTCCAAAAACGTGGATCAAGGTCAATCGAATTCTCCAAATTGCCCCATATATAGTGTGTTTGTGTGTGAGTGAGTGTGTGCCCAGTGATAGATTGGTGTCCTGTCCTGGGTGTATCTGCCCAGCGCCTGTAACGTTCTCCCCTGGATGGGCATGAGGAACCCCCTGGACAGGTCGCCAGACTATATCCGTCCAGACTGACCCTCGGACAGCTCCATGTACAGATTCACACCCCGAGGCGATGTCGTCTCTCCAATTCACTTGACTCGCACGTCTTCCGACGGCAGGAGGAAACCGAAGCTCCTGTCGGAAACCCGAGCAGGCGAGAGAACATGCAAACTCTGCACAGAAAAGGGCCTGGCAGCCAACCGGCCCCATGGTACCCGACCACAGGACTCGTCATTTCTCAACCGCCTGCTATTTTGAGTCTCTCAATACAAAACGGTAGCTGCAATCCGTCCCTGTCCGGTCGCTGCCGCCTGCTGAGTCTGGACTTTATTTAAACCAGGCTCAGTCTATCTATTAGATTACTTTAAGACAGGCTTTATTATTTATCCTCTTCCGTTTTGGAGGTCTGTCTCAGGGCCGGAAGACTGCGGCCCTGCTCCTCACATCCTCTCCACGCTCCCAGCAGTCCGTCCCGTCGCATTCTCATTTGCTTCAGCACCGTTTTAAACACCAGACCTAATCACAGGACGGGGACAGATCCAAACTGTTTTCTACCCCGTCCTGGGCGACTTCAAATGTTACCTCCAGCTCCAGTCGACATCAGAATTAAGAGAGAGCTCAGCCTCGTGGCTATAAAGCTACCGTTCACTATTAACTCCCTCTCTCCGGTCGTTTGCAGTCAATCCGGACGCTCCCGGGTTCGAGGCGAGCACGTGACTGTGGGATTGAAGTGATAAGCATGCCTCTCAGGATCTGCCTGATGGCAGACCATGCAGAAAGCCTTCATTAGGGAGACATAGAAGCATACGACTGTCGGGCAGGCGCTTGTAAAATTAGCCCCAGCGAGCATGGCCCAGTTAAGCACTCCCAGCTCCTTAGGCCCTGGAGACCGAGTCTGGAGATGTGGCTGCCTTCAAATTTGCTGAGTTCAGGCTTAAGGAACATACAAGCAACATCACAAACACACACACTCACAGAAAAATGCCACTGCAGCAAAGATAATGCCAGGTTCCCAAAAAGAAAGGCCAGCAATTCTGACGGAGACGAACGCGTCGGAGAAAATGAGGGAATTTCGTTGGAGACGCGAGAGCAAATTGCAGAGGAAAAGCCGAAACATAAACACGCGGCTCTCGAGGCTCTCATTTAGAGCTTTCATTTCAAGACAGTGATACGCCAAAATAAAAGTGCAACAATGTGGAGGGAAAGAGAGATGGATTAAAGTGTAAAAGCGGTTGCTGCCGCGAGTGCGCTTTTTTTTTTTTTTTTTTTTTTTCCTCCCTCCACATCCCCTTCGCACTCGCGCTCCGACGGAAGCCCAAAATCGATCACACAGTACGTGCCTCTAATTTAGCACCTCATTTAACACCACGGTAAAAAATGTATTTACATTGTGGAACACATTTAATGAATTTCTTGCCTCTAATTGCCTAAAGTTTGAGGATCTCTTTCCTCAGTTCTCCGCAGCCTGCTGGAAGAGAGGGATTATGGAACCCATCGGTTCCAGCAGGAGGAGGTGGAGGGGAAGGGGGGGTTTATCTGGCTGAATTTTTTACTTCTCGACACTGAGCTTAAAAGTATTAGGACACGTCTCTTAATTACGGCCCCACGGTTTAAAATACAGCACTTGGAGTATTAAAGATATGGGGTTGAGTGGAGAAATGTGGTGGGGAGGTGACGGAGAGGCTGACAGCGGGGTGGAGTGCGTGGCGTATGACTGCAGGAATGATTTGTGATGGACTGAATGGAAAAGCTTACAGGACACTGACGAGGACGGCGATGTTGTGAGGCTTGGAGACGGCGCCAACAACCAGAAGGCAGGAGAGGGAGCTGAAAGTGTTGGAGATGGGGATGAGAATGCGGTTCTCATTGGGCGTGTTGAGGGTGGAGAAGGTTAGGAATGAGATTAGTAGTGGGACGGGTGGGTAGGACGTTTTTGGGTTGATGTTATTGAGACAGAGGAGGGATAAGGTCGTATTGGCAGATGGATGCTGAAGATGGAGCCTCCAGGTGGGAGGACAGGGCGGATGGAGAGAAGGTTTATGGGCGTGGTGAATGGGAGGACATGCAGGTAGCAGATTTAAAGATGATGGAGCAGGATACTAATTACAGAGCGAGATGAAGAATAATGATCCAATTTGGCGCCCCCTAATGGGAACAACCCAAAAAGTTGAGAATGTAGTAGCTAGGCAACCCCATCTGCCATATTAAAAATATCACATAGAAGCCCCCCCCCCCCCCCCCTCATCCACCACCTCCTCCACCACCACTGTACATGTTCCACTGGTCATTAAAAACCGTAATGCTAATTAATGGACATCATGTTCATTTGTTAATTTTGTGGTTGCAGTCATTTACGCCCCGCTTTTCTGACTTCTATCCTCTGCTTGATCATGTGACCCATCTGCAGTTGTTCACCCTCTCCCTGATGCCGACTGCGTATCTTGGACGTCTTAGTCCTTCTCTCCCATGGCTTATTACTCCGCAGAGGACATAAAGGGATTTGGGACACAACCTAAAAAGCCTTACAAGAAGCTAACGAATTAAAAATAAATAAATAAGTTCTAATGGAATCAAATTTGCGATACACCCATTAGACCAAGACCTCAACCTCCACCACGTGACATCACGCCGGTAACACGATCGTCCTCCCAAATCACTGACCCCGACAAAGCAAACAGGACTCCGCGAAGACAAACCCGGCTTATCGGCAACTCCATCTGACAGAGAGACACAGTCCAGAGACACAGTCTGCAATCTGGATACGGCGTCTTCAATCAGAGAATGACGACCTGCAGGGAAGCCCAATCAGCCCCTCCCTATGTGAAGTCCAACACACACACACACACACACACACACACACTCCGTACGGAAGGCCTGTTTAGTATTAACGCCGCTCTCCTTATTTAGCTCGGTCCAGAAGTTAACAGAGCATTTCCCCGAAACGGCTTTGACATTCCCCATAAAGCACCTGCTGACGGTAATAAGAGACCTGCGCATTAGAGAGTACAATCACCCCAGATCGACTTCCTCCCCCTAAGGCAGGGTAACTCTAATTACCCCGCATTACCCAACAGAGAACAGGCTTTTGCACGTAAAGCCTCGTCACAAGCACATTCTACGGCACCGATTCGGGGGCCGACCTCATCCTCTTATCGCAGCCCCATAATGCAAAGCAGAAGCCAGGGGTTGGGGGGGGGGGGCTGTTCTTAAAGTGATGGAACAAATGCACGCTCTCTATTTAAGCCCCATAAAAACAGGAAGGCGCAAACATTCATCCCGGCTCCGCTTTCATCCAGCAGCAGACGGGCGGAGGAATAACAGTGGGGACTCTGATGAACCAGAGATAGGAAATGGAAACGTGTGGGTTTGGGCTCGTCTCGGGTTTCCAGCCGAGTTTCCGAGTCTTCCTGGAGGTCGGACGGCAGTCGCTTTTACTCCGCCCACGTGAGCCACGCGATGCAACGCTGAACGGCGAGGTTCGAGTGGAGCTTATTAGCTAAAAACACTAATAATCCGCTGCTGCAGATTCATTACGCAGCCTCCTAATTAAATTGGCCTCCTGATGCGCTGGGGGAGATGCCCGAAAAGCGCACATTTGGAGCTAATGCTTGTTATCTCGGTGCATACGGCGGTGTCGGGACAGCTGAACGACGTGGGCTGCTTTTACCACCACTTTGTGCCACTCAGCGCACCATCCCCGCAGACGGCTTCAAAGATCGCGCAGCGCGAGTGCCATGAGAGGCAGAATAAAAGCCTCGCCTGGAAAGCCACTTCTTTCTGGTGGCACTTCAGGCTTTTTATATCAACAGATCAAGAATGCAATATGCAGCATGCCTCGTGTTTTTAACATCCTCGCTCCTCTGATATCAATCTGCGAGAAAGTTGAGTGCAAGTTTACATGCAGCGACTTCCAAAGCTTTTATAGCGGGAGTGTTGTTGGCTTATTAGGAGGCACGCCCTCGCCGTCGTCGCTTCACTCAGGCTTAAGAGCTTTAAACGTGACGGGTCGGTAATCGAGCCAAAACGGATCCGAACTCAATCGAGATTTTCCCGATTTTGTCGTGGATGCTTCAGATTTATGGGTAGAACGTCTTTAGGTTACACCTTCTATGAATCCGGTATTTATAACACATTCATAAAACTTCACAAAGTATTCATTATGGATTATAAAGCCTCGTTAATGTACATGAATGTTCATAACCTCACAAAGTGTTAATAAGAATAAGACTGGCCTCATAACAGAATGTGAAATAATGCATATGTAAGGTTTTAAATATTATTAACTTATTGTAATGAGCGGCGTCATAAAGCTTTATAACGTTTATGTTAAACAAATAACTTAAGACAAAAAAAAAAATTAGGTAACGTAAAAGCATATTTACATTTGGTCATTTAGCATTTAGCTCATTTAAAACTTACAAATATCCCAACTTGATGAACACAGGGTCGTTACAGCGCCCCCTGGAGCTATAAGAATTAAGGCCATTGCTCCAAGACCCACATGGGTACTTTCAGGGGACCTGGGATTTGAACCCACAACTTTCTGATTGGCAGCCCAACACCCTAACCACTGAGTGACCTCGCCCTGACCCTCAATCATCTTGAATTAAATAAGAACCTCCTAAAAATCCAAGCTTTATATAACTTTATATTATAATGCATCATGTCAATTCGCGTTATGAATTGACATATCATTATGACAATCTGAGTGTGAACATGAACATCTATGTACATCAACAGAGGCTTATGACAAATGTTATGATGCATTATGATTTGGGACAGAGCCTTTGTGACATCATAAGTGTTCGCTCATATATTTTTAAACCCCGTCTTTATGTTCTCTACAGGGGAATTAACACCAGATGTATTAACACACAGCTGGTAACGAATTTAACTAACTGTGCAGAAAAAAAAAACTTACAATAAGGTCTGAACAAAAGTGAGGGCACGTTTAATATTTAATATTTACATTCAGCAAAAAAAAAAACGACGTGCATTATTGGAACCTGATTGGACTCACCTGAGACCGTTTGGAACCTTGGGCTATGAATTAATGATGGGAGGTTTGAATGTTGTTTTTTATTTTATTTTTTTATTACCGACCTGCTTCACGTATTGAACGTGCTCCGTTCTCTTTGTAAACATTTTGCGCTCGATATGCCAGCCTACGGTTTAGATATGCGAGCGAGCACCCTGAACTTGGAAACCAGCGAACAGATTTCCTCAGGATGCCGAGGAGTAGTTTTTTTTTTTTTTTTTTTTTTAATGATTCAGCAAGTGCTACTCGAGCTCCGGTTCGGTTCCGGGTCTCCGGCTTCCTTTTGAAGGCGGCCTGACTCGGCCTTTCGAGTTCCAGGGGAAGTTTGTTTGAGCGCTCGGGTGCCAGGACAGAAAAGAAAGAGGCAGCGCTGCTTTGTCCTGAGGCAAGAGACCAATGAAGTGCTTGATGAAAAGAGGAACAGATTCAATGTGGGTGCAGGGTGTGTGTGTGTGGGGGGGGGGGGATAACAGTCGAGTTGGTGTGTTGATTAAACAAAGAGTGAATTAGGACTCCGACGTGAACATTGCTGAAACGGCATCACTGGATCATCACAGATACACATTTCATTGAGTTTATGAAGCTAAATGTTCCATGGAAACTTCTCGTTTGACTTTTCAGTTCTTTTTAAACCAATCAAGTAACAAGAAATGGCTTGAGGGCTGACCCTCACACCTCCAACCAACACGTTTGGGGAAGTCGCTTTGGATTAAAGCATCTACAAGAAAACCAAAATTAAAATACAGTAAATGTACCAGAGCTGAATAAGACATTGCTCACTGGTCCTCACACATCACCACAGAGCCCAGACCTGAACCCCACTGAGAATCTGTGGGATGTGCTGGAGACAACTTTGTTCAGTGGTTTAAACCTCCATCATTGATACAAGATCTTGGGGAAAACGAATGTAACTCTGGACAGAAATAAATTCTGCAGCTTTTTGAGACGAAGTCGCACTGAATGTGTGCTGGAATCAAAGCTAAAGGCGCTCCGATGAATGTTTCATACAATGACGAAGCCTTACAATTAATTATCGATCAATAAGTGGGTTAGAGATACCAATCAAATTCAACTAAGAGCCAAATAAAGGGACGAACCTGGTGACATGTATAACCTCGGTCTCCTGCGTTAAACCTTATTGAGCTAAACTGGAGTCCACAAAGAGGACCCAGGCCCCTGGAGGATCTAAAGCGATTCGGTCGACTCCAATCTCATCAAGCGTTACAGGATTAAACTCAGCACTGTTGTGCTGGCAAAGGAAGAATGCACAAAGTCGTAGATGCAGCCGTGCCAACAAGTTTTTTTAATCAGTTTAGAGAAGAGCTTTTGACTTTTTAAACTACACGCCCACACGAGACAAAAAAAATAATAAAACCCCAAAATACGGCAAAACCAAGAACGGCAACATTGGGCTTTTAAGGTCTTAACGGCAAATTATTAGTCAGTTAATTAGCAAACATGAAACCAATAGACTCCCAAGAGCTTCTGCTATATCTCGCTACAATGAGTTGCTGGAGGCGAAACGGGAGAATTTTAAAATATGTAGTGCATCTTAAACAAAAGTAAAAAGATAATGACGGGAACCGTTCTCAACGTCAACATGATTAATATCTTTTACATTAGCGTTTTGAAAATGACATTAGTGGTTCTCTGAAAGCTGTCTTATACCCAAAATGCATCAGTGTTTCAAAGGAAAGCGCATCCCAAAATAAGCTGCTTTGTCTATTTGTTTAATGCCTGCTAATGACCCGCTAATGCTGTTTAGTTAAGACCATTAAACGCGGAACGTTATTTGGTTTATTGGTTTATATCCCGCTGCACTGGAGCATAAACTCCACAATTAATGGTCAGATGGCTCCACGAATTATGTAGAACTGTGTTTTTACACCTCTTCACCGACACACGGGAAATTTATTTAATACGGTAAACACTGGGATAACGTTTATTTACGGTTTTCGGTACTGCAGTTACAATCTCTGTTTACCTTCCACAGTTTCAGAGCTGTATCTTCGTGATCATTAGGCGAGTCGTCAATGCGCATGTGTTAACGATTCAAGATGGCAATGAACGTCGGATTCGTTGGCGTCTGTCTAAATAATATCGAATCTTGAGACTACAAGTGCAAGAAAGCGTTTGGTGAGAGTGCATGTGTGAGCGTGCTCATGGACCCGGTCGGGGCATGTTGACGGGGCTGGGGCTCGATTCACCGAGCCTTCTGCACTAATCCGGTACCTTAACCAATAAGCCCCCCCGAAGCATACACTGTTCGCAGTCTGTGTTTATACGTTCCAGCGCACACATCAAACAAACCGCCCTAGAACCAAAGTCAGTCCAAACAGCCGGACTATATTTCTAAGCATTACGTCCACGCGGACCTACGTGCGGATGGATACGGCGCTCGGTGAGCTGGTCTCATATTTGTGGTCAGACACAGGGTGGGGTCAGTCAGTAAAAGACCAGGTTCGCCTGCACATGAGGAACCACCCTCTCCCCTCTCTCAGCACTGATCCCAAAATGAGGCTGCTTAGCCGGTAATACCTCTCATTTCTCTCTCCACTTCCTGATCACAATTACGCTCCGCATGCCAAGTCAAAACCGTCAATTACATTCCTCTGAACCCGGCCTATAATCGGCCGCTTAGGATCCTCGCCAAGGTGAAGATCCCGAAAACAAAGAGCTGCCTGGATGGCATTCGGTTGCGAGTCCTCGTAGTGAAGGAGTGGCGCGGCGTGCCCGCACAACCACAACACAGGTGCGCTACACCAGCTGGGTCGAGTATCCGCCGCCGAAGAGCGAAATCAAACAGCGGCCGCGGCGCACCAATAAAAACCCAGGGGTCATTTCTGAAGTGGCGGGTCAGACGGTTCCGCAATGGAACTGGCGTGAAGTGTTG
>JAFMOC010000060.1:0-122500 GCA_019802505.1 Corydoras sp. C115 | reverse complement strand
TGTGTGCCCAGCGATGGATTGGCGTCCTGTCCTGGGTGTATCTGCCCAGCGCCCGAAACATTCTCCCCTGGATGGGCATGGGGAACCCCCCCGAGACCCTAATAGAGGATGAAGCGGAAGATTCTGACCTTTGGTCAATATTCTGTAATATAGTGTTTAATTAAAAACAGCATGGTCCCTACGAAGGAAACAAAATCTCTATCCCCTTATTTACTTCTTCGTATTATTTTGGCACCATGCAAACCCCACACCCCCCACACCCCCCACAGGAAAGTTCAGATAGATTGAGTGGGAAATGTTCAGGACATTTAATTAACGTCAGAGACACTAAATGATTGGTTTATTACAGACATTAAAAAAAAACTAGATTTAATTTTGCAGGCTAATTAGTTTATTAAAGTGAACGTCGATTGGTAAACAGGGGCTCATCGGGAAACGGGTTTGCCGTTTATAATTTATACCGATTTCAATCGATTGTTTTCAAAAAAATAATTGTGATTGTTACGGTTATCATGAGGGGGGCACGGTTTGCATGTTCTCCCCGGTTTCCTCCCACAGTCCAAAAAACATGGATCAAGTCAATTGAGTTCTCCAAATTGCCCCATATAGAGTGTGTCTGTGTGACTGAGTGTGTGTTCAGTGATAGATTGGCGCCCTGTCCTGGGTGTATCTGCCCAGCGCCCAAAAAGTTCTCCCCTGGATGGGCATGGGGAACCCCGAACCCCCCCCCCCCCTCCCGCGTCCCTAAAAGAGGATAAAGCGGAAGATAATGGATGGATGGACGATTATCATGCAATAACTTAGGTTACTACTCCTCGTCCCTACCCTTGACCCAGGATGACCCCACAGGGTCGGTGGTTTTAGAAGCTCTCGTCCCACAGATGACCGATGAGCCGGCAGGGATTGGTGTTGCTTGAATCCCAAATGTTTCCGCTGCTACCAGTCCTTACCTCATTAAATAACCATGTTGTCATGGCATTAATTATGCTTTCACGGTCTTTACTGATCTCATACAAAACATCTCTAAAGGTCCCGAGAGACTGAGGTCTGGGTAATTTGTGTGGGGCCTCTCCCTGCATGTTTGTTAGCGTTAAGTGGATGCCCGCCGTGGGCAGTGTGTGGATGCTTAAAGCCCTTATTGAGCTGTAATGGCGTGAGTGATGGCAGCAGCGGCGCATTACGTTTGGGAATTACGGAATCGTTCATTCATCCATTATCTTCCGCTTTATCCTCTATTAGGGTCGCGGTGGGGTTCCCCATGCCCATCCAAGGGGGAACGTTTCGGACGCTGGGCAGATACACCCAGGACAGGGCGCCAATCCATCGCTGGGCTACGGAATCATTAAAAGGGAAAAAATAAAATTAAAAACGCTCTTAAATGACGCGACCTCATGTACCCACGCCTTCCGTTGATAAATGTTTTGCTGTCTTACCTTTAATTCTTCACCTGCATGTTGTTACCCTGCCAAAAAACACCCGGCCATCCTTTCGTTTTTTCCCGCTCACCTCTGCAGCCTCAGACCGGCTTTAACTTAAAGCCAAGTGTTTGATCCTGGCAAGACTTTATGGTTATCACAACTTTCGGGACATTAATCTTCACCAGAATCCGGCCTGCAGGCGGCCGAGCCGGCTGTTTAATCACGACTGTGTGGCGGCGGCGGCGGCGTCTGATCAGACGCTGTATCTTTCATGTGCATGGGTTATGATAAAAGCCAGTCGCCAGGCGAGAGTTCCAGAGGGGAACACGAGTAATTGTGAATTATGTCGGCGTGGCCCGCTAAGAGCAAGCAGGCAAATCCATTACAGCTCCACAGCAAGCGGCAGAGGAAGGAGCTGTAAGTGGCTTTGGCGCCACATACGGCTTTTAGCTACGGTTAGCTACCAAACGCTGGCGTGAGAACAATTAGCACCTATAAATAAAAGCTTCCGTTGGATTTTTATTCTTTTTTGCCGTCACTCTGCGCGACGCCCAATTTGGGCCTTCCACTTATCGCGGATTGCTCTCAAAGTGAGTGTCAAGTGCTCGTCCGGCGACGCACCCTCTCCGACACTTGTTTGCGCACCGAGGAACATCGGCTCCCCGAATAAGATCGATTCCGTTCCGTGAACGCTCTGCATATTTCTCCACAAAGCACGCTGACCGTTATGATTCACGAGAGCGCTCCATCAGCGAAAGAGCTGCGAGAGAGGAACGGAGAACGGGGGCAGCGACTCAAATCCTGCTCGTACGTCTTCTTTACTGTCAGTTATGAAAATACGTGTTGGGGAATCTCGGCTCGGGGAGCGGCAGTGTAATGGAGTCAGGGTTACCGCCTTAATGGGGGGGACGACATTCCCCCCTCCTCCCGTCTATGAAGTCCAAGCCGGCGCTTATGAATCGGGATTTATTAACGCGGGGCGCCGTATTTAGGCAGAAGATTGGCCCAAAACGACAGCGCACCTGTCCGTGCCGTGCTCGTCCCACGGTGCTCTTCCCACGCCGCTCCCAAAGCCAAATTTCTCAAAGACTCGAGCCCCCCCGACGCCGGACACATTCATCTTGCACACCTGTCAGCCCTGATCGCTGATGGTGAGGAGAGAATTCATCATCTGGACCGGTCCTGCCTCACGCTGCACGCGTGGACGGGGGACGGGGGGGGGACGGGACGGGGGGTGGGGGTTGACTTGGCGGCCGCCGACGCGCACCGACTCTGGGAGTGTGTTTACCTTTTCATTCTGCACACATTCTGCCGTATGCACGGTCTGCAGTAATAGGGTTTATTAAACTGTAACGGGGTATTGAATGTTTGGAAGACAGAGTGCTGTCCTGGAGGGACACGTCTTTACACTCATAGCATCTTTATTATGTAACAACGTTTATGTTTTTAGTGACAGAATCAGCAACAAGAAGTCCTGTTAAAGCAGCGAGGGCAAAAGTTTAGATTTGCACGGCTCGTGAGAACGAGTTGAATTGTTCATTCATTCATTCATTCATTCATTCATTATCTCCCGCTTTATCCTCTATTAGGGTCGCGGTGGGGTTTCCCCATGCCCATCCAGGGGAGAACGTTTCGGGCGCTGGGCAGATAGACCCAGGACAGGACGCCAATCTATCGCTGAGCACACACTCACTCACTCACACAGACACACTCTACATGGGGCAATTTTGAGAATTCAATTGACCTTGATCCATGTTTTTGGACTATGGGAGGAAACCGGAGAACCCGGAGGAAACCCACGCAGACACGGGGAGAACATGGAAACTTCACCCAGATGGGGATTCGAACCGGGAATCCCTAGTGCTGAGAGGAGAACATGCTAAACCACTAAGCCACCGTGCCGCCGCGTTGAATTGTTTTGTATATCAAATGTGTGTGTGAATGTGTGTGAATGTGAGTGTGTGTGAGTGTGTGTGAATGTGAGTGTGTGTGTGTTTGTGTGTGTGTGTGTGTGTGTGTTGGGATTAAAAGTGGAACTTTTGCGAGACAAAGAGAAAATGCTAAAGCGCAGGAGCCAGACTCGTGAAAGCTTCTCATGTGGAAGTCCAGCGGGACGTTTAAATCACTGCAGAGTGACTGACTGAGGGGCAACCGGAAAAAGGGGGTCTTTGTGTAAAGGGAGGCGATAAAAGGCGTCTTTGTCGAATTGCAGCATCCTCATCGCCTCCACCGGCCAGTTTGTTCCACCTGCTCTGTGGACTGGTCATATACACGTCCAACACTCGGGTCACTGGACTTCCCAATGCACATCCAGGGTGGAATGTTTCACACAGACACACACACACACTATTTAGGGGCAATTCTGAGCAGTCCATTCACCTTAAATCCAAGTTTTGGACTGTGGGAGGTAGGGCTGTATTCAACTAAAAATTTTCATAGTCGAATCTGATTCGTCAGATTTTCCCTATAGTCGACTGATAGTCGAATCAGTTAAAATTTCACCAAAAGATGGCGCTAAGGGCGTAGTTTTAAACAAAATATATTTATTTTTTATATTTTACTTGTTTTTCTAACAAAAGAAAACTTTTTTTTTTCTAGAAATTTAGGATGATTTTATTTGACAAAAGGCTACATATATAATGAAAACAAAGACATTTCATGTAAAAACTAATGCTTAGCAGCAGCCATGGGCGCCCCCATGTGGTCAAAATGGTACATTCGACTATGAGGTTCATAGTCGACTACGGTTCTCCGAATCGAATCGTCGAATCAGCGAATATTGCAGCTCACCCCTAGTGGGAGGACCGTGGAACGCGGAGGAAACCTACGCGAACACCGAGAGGACATAGAAACTCCACCCTGAGTGACTGACTGACGGAGTTCCCGTCCTGCGTTTAGATCCCGGGTTTAGATCCCGGGTTTTGTCTTCAGGGTGATGATGAGGTTCTCTGCCGTCAGACGTCTTTGCTGTTGAACGGTACGTTTTAAACGTCTGAACACTGCTCTTAAAAAAAAAAAAAGATCCAGAAGAAAGTTCAGAAGTCTTCCAGCCGTCGTGCTTCCGGAACCCAGAACGCCGTTTCCTCTCATGATTGCGCTTTAGTCTTCACCTTGAACCCTGGTTCTCTGCGTGGTCGCTCCGCACATTCGCTCCCTGCACCTGAAAGAAAATCGAGGTCCATTGTTAAATCTCGTTCGGTTTAATGTGAACGGAACGACGTCTCGTACCGATCGCCAGCTGCTTTTTAAATCAGCATTATTATCGAGCAGGTGAAGAACGGCGACGCGGACGCATTTAATTAGCTCTTAACGACATTCATCAGTTTCTTTGTTCGTCGACCGAATCTGTGACCCGAAGCGAAATGTATATTTTGAAGGATTTTGAGTTGCTGAGTTCTCCATGCCCATCCAGAGGAGAACGTTCCGGGAGCTGGGCAGACAGGACGCCAATCTATCACTGGACACACTCTATATGGGGCAATTTGGAGAATTCAATTGACTTGATCCATGTTAGTGGACTGTGGGAGGAAACCGGAGAACCCGGAGGAACCCCACACGGACACGGGGAGGACATGGAAAATCCACCCAGATTGGGATTCGAACCGGGAATCCCTAGCGCTGAGGAGAACGTGCTAACACTAACCACACAGTCCAAAAAAAAAAAAAAAAAAGATTCAAGGTGAACTGACTGCTCTTAATTGCCCCTATTTAGTGTGAGTGTCTGTGTGAGTGAGTGTGTGCCCAGCGATAGATTGGTGTCCTGTCCTGGGTCTATCTGCCCAGCGCCCGAAACGTTCTCCCCTGGATGGGCATGGGGAAAATCCACCCGGATTGGGATTCGAACCCTAGCGCTGAGGAGAACGTGCTACCCACTAACCACACAGTCCAAAAAAAAAAAAAAAAAGATTCAAGGTGAACTGGCTGCTCTTAATTGCCCCTATTTAGTGTGAGTGTCTCTGTGAGTGAATGTGTGCACAGTGATAGATTGGCGTCCTGTCCTGGGTGTATCTGCCCAGCGCCCGAAACGTTCTCCCCAGGATGGGCATGGGGAACCCCCCGCACAACCCTAGTAGAGGATAAAGAGGAAGATAATGGATGGATGGATGGAGGTTGGTGGGGGTTTGACTCAGAATGTCCTGGCCGCAGTGTATTGTGGACGTTAAATAAATGATTTCTTTTTAAAGAGCAGAGTAATGACGTGATGAAGACAGACGGGGGCCTCGCGGTCACGTCTGCCGTTGATAGTCAGTGCAGCAGTTAATGGAGGGTTGGGGACGTGCAGGTGTAGCGTGTTGTTGTCCAGATGATGAACAGGACGAGGCAGAGGACCCATTAGCAGCTCCAGCGTTGTCAGGTCTCGCCTCGCATCGGGACACCCAATGAAAAATGCACAGCTCGGGAGACAAAGGACACGACGCGAGGAGAACAGAGCAGCGGGAGTCTTTACAGAAGAGAACGGCGTGAGACGGCACGTGACTCCACCTGCAAAACGGTGCAAGACACGAACTCAGCAGCTCCCCCTACAGCAGCATGACAGAATGACGAGAGGACCAGCAGCCATAATCATTCATTCATTCATCCATCATCTCCCGCTTTATCCTCTATTAGGGTCGCGATGGGGTTCCCCATGCCCATCCAGGGGAGAACGTCTCGGGCGCTGGGCAGATAGACCCAGGACAGGGCGCCAATCCATCGCTGGGCACACACTCACTCACACACACACACTCTATATGGGGCAATTTTGAGAATTCAATTGACTTGATCCATGTTTTTGGACTGTGGGAGGGAGGAAACCGGAGAACCCGGAGGAAACCCACGCAGACACGGGGAGAACATGGAAACTCCACCCGGATGGGGATTCGAACTGGAAGGGGGGGGGGGGGGGGGGGAGTGGGGGGGGGCCTGGGTGTATCTGCCCAGCGCCCAAAACGTTCTCCCCTGGATGGGCATGGAGAAACTCCCCCCCCCCCCCCCCCCCCCATGACCCTAGTAGAGGATAAAGTGAAGATAATGGATGGATGCTCCTCGTTCCTTATTGGTCAGGTTTTATACTCATATTCTATCTGAAAATTTTAATAAATTAATATTTCTTATATTATTTATATTGTGCAGGCGGCACGGTGGCTTAGTGGTTTAGCACGTTCTCCTCTCAGCGCTAGGGATTCCCGGTTCGAATCCCCATCTGGGTGGAGTTTCCATGTTCTCCCCGTGTCCGCGTGGGTTTCCTCCGGGTTCTCCGGTTTCCTCCCACAGTCCAAAAACATGGATCAAGTCATTCTGAATTCTCAAAAATTGCCCCATATAGAGTGTGTCTATGTGAGTGAGTGAGTGTGTGTCCAGCGATGGATTGGCGCCCTGTCCTGGGTGTATCTGCCCAGCGCCCGAGACGTTCTCCCCTGGATGGGCATGGGGAACCCCACCGCGACCCTAATAGAGGATAAAGCGGGAGATAATGAATGAAAGGATTTATATTGTGTGTGTTTACATTCTTCTGTATAAGCCATGACTTTGGTTCTGCGTCGTTCTCCAGCCTCCGTAAACTCTACAGAAAGTCTAACGGTGAGAACGCTGTTTATGGGATTAGATTTCACTCTCAGATCCACAAAAGCCTCCACCGCCGACTGCGGTCACTTTAAAAGTCTGAAATTGAAGGACTTGCTTCTCGGGTGACCTCAGCGGAGGAAGGTGCGTCTCCTGTAAGCGTTTCCTGGATACAGCTGCAGTTCCTTCGTGGACGGGACACTGATGCTTTTCTAACCTCACATCACAGTTTATTCGTAAACGCGCCGTTTTATTATCAGTTATGTTGCAACAATGCCATTCGTGTGAAAAGACGTCATTATCTTTGTAATTAACTGATTTCTTTGTAATTAACTGATTTCACTCTGAATTCAAACTCAGCAGACGAGCTTTTTTAATTATTCGTGTTCGTGCGAATTGATTTGATTTAATTTTTCGAATCCCCATCTGGGTGGAGTTTCCATGTTCTCCCCGTGTCTGCGTGGCTTTCCTCCGGGTTCTCCGGTTTCCTCCCACAGTCCAAAAACATGGATCAAGGTCAACTGAATGCTCCAAATTGCCCCATATAGAGTGTGTCTGTGTGAGTGAGTGTGTGTGTGTCCAGCGATGGATTGGCGCCCTGTCCTGGGTCTATCTGCCCAGCGCCTGAAACGTTCTCCCCTGGATGGGCATGGGGAACCCCACCGCGACCCTAATAGAGGATAAAGTGTAAGATAATGAATGAATGATTTCAAGCGGAGGTCATGAAACAGACGTTTGGTTTCATTTCGTGTTGAATTCCGCAGACTGAGATTTCATTGCGTTGTTACTCTGAAGATATTTAGACCCATTTCGGCTTCGCACGTATAAATACGAACCTCACAAACGTTCACAACTGACGTGAGAAATAAACGTGAGAAATGTTCCGGAAAACGCAGCAGAAAAGAAATCAGGTAACTGTTTACAATAAAGACACGAAAACCGAAAGTGTAAGAAGCAGAGGCTTCCTTTAATATTAATATTATATTATATTTATTATTAATATTAATATTTCAATTAATTTAAAGATAATAAAACTAAAAATTTTAAAGTAAACGAAATCAGAATTAGTAGCTGTTTGTTCTGAAAACCCATTAAAAATAGATTTGATTTATTTACAATCATAAAAACTTTGCGATCACTTGACTGAGATTAAAAACAGCGTTCCCAGACTCACTGATTAACCAACTAGCGACCTTTAGCGCGCCGTCAGCGTGATTTATGGCTATCGTAATGATTGGTTGGCTTTAAACGTAAAATGGCATGTATTAATTCATCTAATTATTTAGTTTTGGGCGCCTCATTCAACAAACCAATCAGTGTGTCACTTACTTTTTTAGAGCAAGGTGTTGTCTGACTTTGGCGGGTTGCTATTTTAATGGTGCAAAAATTTTGTATCTGCCTAATCTTGCTAGAGCTGCTGGTGGGTTCTCCATGCCCATCCAGGGGAGAACGTTTCGGGCACTGGGCAAACACACCCAGCACAGGGCACCAATCCATCGCTGGGCACACACTCACTCACACACACACACTCATACAATACGTAGGGGCAATTTGGATTTAGAGCAGCCAATTTAACTTGAATCCATTTTTTTGGATTGTGGGGGGAAACCGGAGAACCTGGAGGAAACCCACACAGTCACAGGGGGAACCTGAAAACTCCACCCAGATTGGGATTCAAAGCCGGATCCCCAGCGCTGAGAGGTGGACGTGTTAACGCGTTGACCAAGATATAGAATAATTCCGTTTTATTCTGTTTTCCGTTTATTATTAATGTCTGTGATGACAATTCATACCTGTGTGAATATAAAGGTTAGAATTTTGACTGTTATCGATTGATTGTTATTAATGTTAAAAACTCTGACAAAGGCCAGAAAACGAGCGGAATCGGAGGAGCTTGTGAACGTCTCATCTGTAAAGCTCCCTCCATTAATCCAGCTTTCAGAAGGAACACAGCATTCAGAACGTGGGTTCTATTTCACTCACCACTGCGTCCCCTCGGGACGGGTCGGCCAGAAAGACGGACCTGCTGCCAAACCGGGTCAATAGGGGCCCTCGCTCTCCTGTTCACCCGTGAAGAGAGAGATTGTTGGACCTTTCTGTGCGTGCAGTCTGCTTTCCAATGCATGTCCCTCCATACGGACTTCGTTTGTTAATTCGGATGCAAACCTGGGAGCGGAGGGGGGTCGCACACGGCCAATCGGTTTACAGATATTTGTTATTGAAACTGTGAGGTCATCTCTACCCCGGCTGTCACACTTTTTTTTTTTTTTTTTTTTTTTTTCCCCATGTTCCAGGTTCTCCGTTTTCCTCCCACAATCCAAAGACATTCTGGCTGCTCTAAATCCAAATTGCCCCTATCTATTGTATGTATGTCTGTGTGAGAGAGTGTGTGCCCAGCGATGGATTGGCGGCCTGTTCTGGGTGTGTCTGCCCAAAATGTTCTCACCTGCATGGGCATGGAGAACCCATCCATCCATTCATTATCTCCTGCTTTATCCTATATTAGGGTCGTGGGGGGGGGGGGGTTCCTCATGCCCATCCAGGGGAGAACGTCTCGGGCGCTGGGCAGACACACCCAGGACAGGGCGCCAATCTATCGCTGGACACACACTTACTCACACAAACACACTCTATATGGGGCAATTTGGAGAACTCAATTGACTTGATCCATGTTTTTTGGACTGTGGGAGGAAACCGGAGAACCCGGAGGAAACCCACGCGGACGCGGGGAGAACATGGAAACTCCACCCAGATGGGGATTCGAACCGGGAATCCCTAGCGCTGAGAGGCGAACATGCTAAACCACTAAGTCACGGTGCCGCCCTGGCATGGAGAACCCATGATGCAAAATTAGGCATGAACCCTCCAGCTGACCTCGAGAATGAGGTCACGTTAATCCATCAGATTAACAAACGCCTTTTATTAATGACGTTCTGCGGGTTCCGCCGACACAACCGGTCCCCAAAGTTGGCGCGTACAAAACGGTTGCCAGGCAACAGACAAACAACCTGATGATGGATTCAAGTCGAGTTCGTCTGAACCTCGTCACAGGAGTTTAAACCTCTCGTCGCACGTATTTTCGCCGACCCTGATTATCCAACGCCACTGTTAGGTTTAATAAAGTTATTTTATTATATAAAACGTTCCCAGGACGCCGTGAATAAACAGGAATAATGCTGAGTGCAGACACGCGCTCGTGATCTAATCAGCCCATTAATGTAATTAGGATCCGAAGGCACCGACGGTTTTCCCCGTTAACTAAACAACGGCGCGGCCGCCGCTTCACCTCCGTCTCATTCGGCGTAACTCATTACGGGACCTTGAACACGTTCACAGCGGGAGTGAGACGCAGCGACACAATTTAATGATAACGTAGTTATTTGTAACTATAGAAAATTCTAGGTGCTAAGCCAGGAGTCGGGTTCAGTTGATGTGAAGCTTAACTAATCTAGATAAAGCTTAAAGCTGAGGGAATACAGAAGGGCGGCGCGGTGGTTTAGTGGTTGAGCACGTTCTCCTCTCAGCTCTAGGGATTCCCGGTTCGAATCCCCATCTGGGTGGAGTTTCCATGTCCTCCCCGTGTCCGCGTGGGTTTCTTCCGGGTTCTCCGGTTTCCTCCCACAGTCCAAAAACATGGATCAAGTCAATTGAGTTCTCCAATTGAGTTGTTTGTCTGTTGCCTGGCAACCGTTTTGTACCAACTTTGGGGACCGGTTGTGTCGGCGGAACCCGCAGAACGTCATTAATAAAAGGCGTTTGTTAAACTGATGGATTAACGTGACCTCATTCTCGAGGTCAGCTGGAGGGTTCATGCCTAATTTTGCATCATGGGTTCTCCATGCCAGGGCAGCACTGTGACTTAGTGGTTGGCACGTTCTCCTCTCAGCACTAGGGATTCCTGGTTCGAATCCCCATCTGGGTGGAGTTTCCATGTTCTCCCCGTGTCCGCGTGGGTTTCCTCCGGGTTCTCCGGTTTCCTCCCACAGTCCAAAAACATGGATCAAGGTCAATTGAGTTCTCCAAATTGCCCCATATAGAGTGTGTGTGTGTGAGTGAGTGTGTGCCCAGCGATAGATTGGCGCCCTGTCCTGGGTGTATCTGCCCAGCGCCCGAAACGTTCTCCCCTGGATAGGCATGGGGAACCCGCCCCCCCCCCCCCATGAATGAATGAAAAAGGAATACAGAAGCCAATATGAATTAACATAACATGAATAACAACGCACAGAGGATGCTTTTGCACATGTGATGCACACAGGGGGCAGTTGTAGGCTTGCGGGGAGCAATTTGGGTTAGGTGCCTTGTCCAAGGGCACTTGTTGGGATGGGGAATTGAACCGAAGACCTTCAGGCCACAATGCTGAGTCCTTAACCACAAACCTACAACCGCTCATAGAATTGTATAGTATGGTATCAGGTGGTCGAGTTGTGAGGTACTTGGATTTTTTTTGGCGACAAATCCATTCCCCACACCCCCCTTCGCCCCGGGGTGATTATTTACCGTCCATGTTTGATACTGTGACCGGCAGACGGGTGCGTTTGCGTAACGAGGGGGTAATAAGTCATTAACACATGCGTATATTTACATTTCACACTACGGTCGCTTCCCAGACATCATTAACGATTCTCCGAGCTCATTAAATAGCCTCTTGACAAGAAGCCTCGTTTATTTGGAGTGGATCTCGACCTGCGTGACGGCCGTAAATAAAACGGAGTCGCTGTGAAGAGTGTCGTCAGGCGGGTGCGTCAGGCGTCGCCGGGGTGAAACCGGGGGTGTTGGATTAAGGCGGTGTGACCGCACGCGGACGTCCATCGCTTCAAACAGAGATGCACGGAAACGGACGCGGATTTGGACGAGCCTCTCGATGGGCGTTGAGTAATTACCGGTAAAGCTCGGCACGGGAAGCCTGAAGGTTACTCTGCGCAACGCTGCCCCAAAACGCCGACTCAGCATGTAAACCCTGGACAGAGCAAAGCCAACGCTGAATTATAAATGGCACGCGGAGCTGTTTTTAGGTCAGAGCATACAGAAACGTGTTCTACGATGTATATAAAGATATTAAAAATCATTTAAAACCCTTATGATTTTCATTCATTCATTCATTATCTCCCGCTTTATCCTCTATTAGGGTCGCGGTGGGGTTCCCCATGCCCATCCAGGGGAGAACGTCTCGGGCGCTGGGCAGATAGACCCAGGACAGGGCGACAATCCATCGCTGGGCACTCACTCACTCACACAGATACACTCTATATGGGGCAATTTAGAGAACTCAATTAACTTGATCCATGTTTTTGGACTGTGGGAGGAAACCGGAGAACCCGGAGGAAACCCACGCGGACACGGGGAGAACATGGAAACTCCACCCAGATGGGGATTCAAACCGGGAATCCCTAGCGCCGAGAGGCGAACGTGCTAAACCACTAAGCCACCGTGCCGCCCCCCTTATGATTTTAAAATAATAAACCATGCGTCGCTTTAGACCAGGGGTGCCCACACTTTTCTGGCCCGGGATCTACTTCTCCATTGGACGGGTCATCGAGATCTACCAGGGTTAATCATTTTTTTAGGCTTTTATATTGAAACCTGTTTACACACATCATGTTAGTATTGGGGGGGGGGGGGGGTAACGTTCTCCTCTCAGCGTTAGGGATTCCCATTTCGAATCCCAATCTGGGTGGAGTTTCCATGTTCTCCCCGTGTCCGCGTGGGTTTCTTCTGGGTTCTCCCGTTCTTCTCCCACAGTCCAAAAACATGGATCAAGGTCAATTGAGTTCTCCAAATTGCCCCCTATAAAGTGTGATTGTGTGCACAGTGATGGATTGGCGTCCTGTCCTGGGTGTATCTGCCCAGTGCCTGAGACGGGCATGATCTCCCCTGTGTGGGCATGGGGAACCCCCCCCCCATGACCCTAATAGAGGATAAAGCGGAAGATAACGGATGGATGGATGTTAGTATTATCGGCTTCAGATTAGCATTTTCACAGAAATTGCAGTAAATAGCATGAAAACGTGGTTTTAGTAAACCCCAACGACCGAACACAATGGAAGTGCAATCGAGCAACGGCATTTTGAGTTTGACATTTCAAAAAAATACTCATCCTCCCACTCTAAATGAAAAAAAATACTCTAAATGAAAGTGGAGCGAAGTCCTTCACTCGTCTTGTCAGTCAAATAAAGAGCAAAAACTATCTAATGTAAAAAGAAACTATCTAATGTAGAAAGAAACTCATTCATTCATTCATTATTTCCCGCTTTATCCTCTATTAGGGTCGCGGTGGGGTTCCCCATGCCCATCCAGGGGAGAACGTTTCGGGCGCTGGGCAGATAGACCCAGGACAGGGCGCCAATCCATCGCTGTGCACACACTCACTCACACAGACACACTCTATATGGGCCAATTTTGAGAATTCAATTAACTTGATCCATGTTTTTGGACTGTGGGAGGAAACCGGAGAACCCGGAGGAAACCCACGCAGACACGGGGAGAACATGGAAACTCCACCCAGATGGGGATTCGAACCGGGAATCCCTAGCGCTGAGAGGCGAACGTGCTGACCACTAAGCCACCGTGCCGCCTTAGAAAGAAACTATAATAAAAAAGAAACTATAATGTAAAAATTGGTATTGGTATTGAACAATACTTGCGTAAAAAGATCGATACTCAAGACAGCCGCCACGTGGGCTCAGCCTGACCCGCCCAAGTCGACACGTCACAGTACAGAGAGAGACTCGGAGTGGGAGATAAAAAAAGATGTCTAAAAGAAAGAGAAGCGCCGTTCGGCTGTGTTTTACGGCCGAAAATGCGACATCAGCAACCTGTTCAGTTTGCAAAAAGTCTATTAGGTACACAGGAAACACGACAAACTTATTTAAGCACATGAAAAAGCACACAGCACACCCAAAAGCACACACAAACTTCTATTTGAAAAAAAGAAACAAAGAAAGAAAAAACTGTCTTCTTACCTCAAAAATATATATTTTCCTCACGTTAAAGCAAACTTTGTTTTATTACTATTCCATTGTTTCTAAACAAAGATGTCGATTGGGATACATTATTTTGTTGTCACCTACAATGTGAAATTCTATACTAGGTCTTTTGGATCAATGAAGCGTAAATGTTAAAAAGTACTGGTATCGGTATCGAATATCACGATATTGGCCCTGTATTTACTTGGTATCAGATCGATACCAAAATTCTTGGTATCGCACAGCTCTACTTTGAGGTTTTCAGGCGGCCTTGGCCGAGACTTGCACTCTTCATTTATTCCATTATTTATTTTCTGTTTTGTAATATTCATGCCACCCTCGCGTTGCGGGCTCCTGAAAATCAAACCGAAACCCATCGATCAGCACTTTGCCTTCGTGTTAATTTTATTTTAGATGTTCTTTATTTGCTCCGGTTCCTCACGCCGAACAACAGCTCCGCTTTCTTCCAGCCTCCTGCTGATCGGGGGGGGGGGGTGTTTAGGCATGACCATGACGACCCATTCTGACCGAAGTGGTTGTATTTGATCTGAATGTGATGCTCCGGCTTTGTGGCTCTGATCAGTCGATGATGGAGACGCTGATGATTTCACGTTCCTCTCGGGGGTTTTAAGATCAGACGTCGTTACTGTAATCAGTACAATATCCAGACCTCTTTGTTCTCTCATGTTCAGCTCGTTGTCATTGATTACAATTACAATTTCTGAAAGATCAATAAAGGAATCTGATTCTGATGCTGATGATGTAATCAGAGAGATCAATGGACTTTATTAATTCATCCATCCATTATCTTCCGCTTTATCCTCTATTAGGGTCGCGGGGGGGGGGTTCTCCATGCCCATCCAGGGGAGAACGTTTCGGGCGCTGGGCAGAAACACCTAGGACAGGACGCCAATCCATCGCTGGGCACACACTCACTCACACATACACACTCTATATGGGGCAATTTGGGGAACTCAATTGACTTGATCCATGTTTTTGGACTGTGGGAGGAAACCGGAGAACCCGGAGGAAACCCATGCAGACACGGGGAGAACATGGAAACTCCACCCAGATGGGGATTCGAACCGGGAATCCCTAGAGCTGAGAGGAGAACATGCCAACCACTAAGCCACGTGCCGCCCTTCTGTACTCCCTCAGCTTTAGGTTTTTTTTTTAAACAGGACGCCCTTATTTTGCCATTTAAAATCTTGCGGGCAGCAACGTGGCTTAGCATGTTCTCCTCTCAGCACTGGGGATTCCCGGTTCGAATCCCAATCTGGCTGGAGTTTCCATGTTCTCCCCGCGTCTGCGTGGGTTTCCTCCGGGTTCTCCGGTTTCCTCCCACAGTCCAAAAAACATGGATTTAATTGAATTCTCCAAATTGCCCCATATAGAGTGTGTCTCTGTGAGTGAGTGTGCGCCCAGGGATGGATTGGCGCCCTGTCCTGGTGCCCAAAACGTGCATGGAGGACAACCCCCCCCCCCCCCCCCCCCCCCCCCCCAAAAAAAAAATAATAAAGAGGAAGATAATGGATGGATGGAATAAAACTGTATCATTCAGGGGCGGCACGGTGGCTTAGTGGTTTAGCATGTTCTCCTCTCAGCACTAGGGATTCCCGGTTCGAATCCCAATCTGGGTGGAGTTTCCATGTTCTCCCCGTGTCCGCGTGGGCGTCCTCCCCCAGTCCAAAAACATGGATTCAAGGCAAACTGGCGGCTGTAAATTGCCCTCAGTGTCTGTGTGATTTTGGGAGGAGCTCATATTATTAACGCAGATTATTAATGTTCTCCGGTTTCCTCCCCCAGCCCAAAAACATGAATTCAAGGCAAACTGGCGGCTGTAAATTGCCCTCAGTGTCTGTGTGATTTTGGGAGGAGCTCATATTATTAACGCAGACAGATGGAGCTCCATTCAGACGAAATGCAGACGCGATCACGACAACCTTCCCCGAACCTTCGTCCTCACAGATCGGGACGCGTGCGAACGCCTTTGTTCGACATTCCTCTGAATTCCTCTGGTTATCAGAAGAACGTGGGTCGGGTGCGGCAGCGACAGTTCCACGTTCTCACTCGCACGCTTTGTGAATAATTACACTTTTGTAAAACCCCGTGCGAGCCAGCCGAGGCGAATGCAGCTCTTTTTCTGGCCTTAAGATTAAATCCATTGTGTTTAGCATTTTTACATCCCCTCAGAATAATTATACTCGCTTCATGGAATGAGACTTTTCAATAACGTGGTCTTTACCAAGTGCCTGCTCCGTCATTAGCCTCTTAATCACGAGTTGTAACCTCACTATCATCAGGAACGGCAGCATACGCTTACAAGTATGAAAAAGATTATTGCCTTTCACTACCATAAAGGCAGAACCCAATGTTCTATCTGCCTATTTAAAAATGGTCATAAAGCTTCCATCTACCGCCGTGTGTGTGTGTGTGTGTGTGTGTGTGAGCTGTAAGCCGTCAGACAATAATCCTGAGGCCTTGGGCTTTTTACTGCGAGAGCAACGCTGGCCCGGAACACGAGGAGGAAATGGAAATCAGGGTTCTGTGTCCACATTCACACTTTCTGTGCAGCGGTCACAAACTAATGACACGTCTGACCCTCAATCTCGGCAAACGTCACCACAGCCTTGCTTTATATATATTTATAGACATATATTTATAGATAGATAGATAAACAGATAGATAAGGGCAGCACGGTGGCAAGGTGGATGGGCATGGGGAACCCCCCCCCCTCCCCCCCCTGAGACCCTAGTAAAGGATAAAGCAGAAGATAAATATATAAATATATAAAAAGGTCAGCAGTGTCTTAGTGCTTAACACATCCGCCTCACATTATTGAGGTTTGAATCCCGAGCCGGGTGGAGTTTCCATGTGTCCACAAGGGTTTCCTCCGGGTTCTATGCTTTCCTCCCACAGTCCAAAAACATGGATTTAAGGTGAATTGGCTGCTCTAAATTCATTCATTCATTCATTATCTCCCGCTTTATCCTCTATTAGGGTCGCGGGGGGGGGTTCCCCATGCCCATCCAGGGGAGAACGTCTCAGGCGCTGGGCAGATACACCCAGGACAGGGCGCCAATCTATCGCTGGGCACACACTCACTCACACAGACACACTCTATATGGGGCAATTTGGAGAATTCAGTTGACTTGATCCATGCTTTTGGACTGTGGGAGGAAACCGGAGAACCCGGAGGAAATCCACGCAGACACGGGGAGAACATGGAAACTCCACCCAGATGGGGATTCGAACCGGGAATCCCTAGCGCTGAGAGGCGAACGTGCTAAAGCAATAAGCCACCTAAATAAGCCTGCTCTAAATTTAAAATATACATTTTCCTTAATTTCTCTTAATTAACCTATGTAGGGCGGCACGGTGGCTAAATAGTTAGCACATTCGCCTCTCAGCACTAGGGATTCCCGGTCCCAAAATCTCAAAATTGCCCCATATAGAGTGTGTCTGTGTGAGTGAGTGTGTGCCCAGCGATGGATTGGCGCCCTGTCCTGGGTGTATCTGCCCAGCGCCCGAGACGTTCTCCCCTGGATGGGCATGGGGAACCCCCCCCTGCGACCCTAATAGAGGATAAATCGGGAGATAATGAATGAATGAATAACCTATATAGTCCTGGGTGTATCTGCCTGAACCCCCCCCCTCCCCCTCATAGATATATTGGGCCCTATATGGTTCTCTGTTGGTCAGTATCATCACAGAACAGGTATCATTTGGGTGGTGGATTGTAGTGACACTGATTCAGTGGGGATTTTCGTGCAGCTGTAGTTTCATTTCTCCACCTCAGTGACACTGCTGGGATAGGAACAATGCACCCACCAAATATCCCTGCTCTGTGGTGGTGCTGTTGGGGTTCTGATTATTAGCGAGAGGGTTTAGTGCATCAGTGCTGCCAACATGCTGCCAACAAAAAAAACCTTCACCATGAAACTCTCTGGATCAGGAGGACTGTAGAGAGTCCGAGGGTCTGACACAACTGATGGGATAGTACACACTCATAACGTGTAATGTTTTTAACATGTTGGCAATAAAGATATCGTTCTATAATTATCAAGAGGGATAGAATCAGGTACCTTCACATCACTATGCACCTTAAGAGAAATCCCCAATAGAAAAGTTTTTTAAATCTTTGAAATGTGTTGTCATTATTTTCCCGTGTTGTGTTGTGATGTAAGAGGCTCTTGGGGGTTGGACCCTGAAGCGGCGGCGGGGGTCATGCATGCAGACATGAAGTCTTTGTAATGTCTCTGGTGTTTAAATGTGCGACGATCATTTAACGTTTGATTGCGATGCGCGTCTCATATATTTGCAATTACGGGTTCATGAGTGATTCAGACGAGCGAGCCGGGCGTGCTGATGAACACGCAGCTATTTGCTTAATGAAACCATGAATAAATTTAATGCACATTAAACATACTGTACTGTTTCACAGGAAGGCAATTCACATCCGCAAATGTCTTCTTCTTTTGATGTGGAAGCCAATCAGCCGCATGAGACAGGAAACCACCAACAAGCCCTCATCCCGTTATCTTTCAATTAATCCTCTTATAGGGTCGATTGGGGGGGGGGGAGGGGGCAGCGTTTCGGGTGCTTGGGCAGATACACCCAGTACAGGGTGCCAATCTCTCACTGGGCACACTCTCACTCACACAGACACACTCTATATGCGGGCAATTTTGAGCAGCCAATTCACCTCGAATCCATGTTTTTTGGACTGTGGGAGTAAACCGGAGAACCCGGAGGAACCCCATGTGGACACGAGGAGAACATGGAAACTCCACCCGGATTTTACTGCACGCCGCCCATTTTCCTTTCATTGGAAGATTGTCGCCGAGCGGCGACTTCATGTTTGCTTTTTCGCCCAACCACAAAGCGCGGTGAAGGTCACGGGCATCTCCCAGTTTCTTTATATTCAGCTTTGTTTTGTCCCCCCCCCCCCTCTGCCCGATCACTGAGGGCTTTTTGAAGCGCACCTCTGGTCCAATCACACCTTCTATACTTCAAATCTATAATTCAAGGCCTTGCCAGAAAAGGGATCCCTCTTCCTCTGTTTGACAGACATGAGCCTTATGATGAGCATGAGATTTTGGGCGGCACATGGGTGTAGTGGTTAGCTCGTGCTCCTCTCAGCATTGGGGATCCAGGTTGTCCCCTGGATGGAACCTGAGAACCCCCCCCCCTTTGACCCTAGTAGAGGATAAAGTGGAGGATAATGGATGGATGGATGGATAATCATAATAAAAAGCAAAATGGAATAGTTGGGGCAATTGTACATCTGTCCTGTCACAGATGCTTGCCCTGTCACTGCGGGGGTTTTGAAGCGCTCCTCTGGTCCAATCACACCTTTTCATTCATTCATTATCTTCCACTTTATCCTCTATTAGGGTTGCGGGGGGTGGGTTCCCCATGCCCATCCAGGGGAGAACATTTCGGGCGCTGGGCAGATACACCCAGGACAGGGCGCCAACCTATCACTGGACACTCACTCACGCAGACACACTCTATATGGGGCAATTTGGAGAACTCAATTGACTTGATCCATGTTTTTGGACCGTGGGAGGAAACCGGAGAACCCGGAGGAAACCCACGCGGACACAGGGAGAACATGGAAACTCCACCCAGATGGGGAATCGAACCGGGAATCCCCCAGCGCTGAGAGGAGAACATGCTAAACCACTAAGCCACCGTGCCACCCCCAATCACGCCTTATATACTTTAAATCTATAATTCAAGGCCTTTCCAGAATAGGGTTCCCTCTTCCAGTTTGAGATTACTCAGTCATGCAGCATTGCGTCTCCTGATCATCGATTCTGCTCATAACCTGCCCCTCCTTCAGTCCACTGTTATCACTCCTTGATGAAAGCTCAGCTTTGATGTTTTCGCTCCGAGTCCGTTGTTTTGGACTTATTTAGACATATTACACGAGCGGTTTGATCAGAATCAGGAATTCCTTTCAAGAGCGGCGTGCCGGTTTTCTCATTTTCGTGTCGGTTTGATGAAAATAGTTTCAGTTTATTAAGGTGTTACCGTCTTGTGTCTTCGGTGTCTGTGCTATTTTTTCCTTTTAATGTAGCTTTCATATTTACTTTTCATCAGATAATCGGTGTGCCGCAGCCTCGGTCGTAAAACTAATCCCAACCAGCCAATTAAACGAGGAAACCAGCGTTACAGCAACGTTTCAAAAGACTCGCACCTTTAAAGAGCGCAAACAAATATAAACAACGCCATTTCATCTCTGTGATCGTGTCCATATCTATAAAAAGTAAATTGCACTCCGTATCTCCTGCACATACGTAGGACTTTAATACAGGGGTGGGACGATTCATCGTTATTGCAATTCATCATGATTGAAAAAAAAAGTTAATTGGTTAATTTATCGGAAGTGCGACATTCATCAGAAAAATAGGTTCCAAGTGGATCAACTCGCACGGAACAAAAGTAAAGTTCCACTTGCAGCACACATGTCCGTTTAACCTTGTTCTTAGAGTTCTTTTAAATGGATTTCCCGTGATTTGCAATAATTCGCAACCTCGAGTGTCTTATTGCTTTTATAAAACACGAACACACTTTAACTTAAAAAAATTATATATATATATATATATAATAGATTTATAAATGCGTTCATTAACAATCTGATCGCTGAGTAACAGGTTTCTGGTTTCTCTAACGATCAAATACTGCCATGTAGTGGCCAAATGACAAACATAGGTTATAAAAAACATCGGGGAAATAATGTATCGTATATCACGCAATGATTCGAATGTGAAGGGCTCAGAGATGTGTGTTCTTGTCAATAACAGGCTCAGCCAATCAGATTAAAGAACCCGAACGATCGGCTTTATGATCGTGATTATTTCTCAGACATCATCCGAATCTGTGATCATCTCATCTCTACTGGAATATCAATTAGAAATGAATGGGTATGTAGATGTTGCGTATGTATTGTTGATGTCCTGAGCTTGAAGCCGGGCTCGGCCGGTCTCTGATGTCCTCTCACCCCGCTGACGTTCTGCTGATGCTATAATACAGAACCTAATTAGAGAGCCAACAGTACTGTAGCTCAGATGCCAATTACACTAATGGTGCCTGGCACTGAAAGCACGAGGAGCTGCTTAAATCAGTGAAACACAAAGCGTAGCTATCGTATAGAATAATTAATACATACAGTAACGGGATGCAAACAGGGCGGCGCTGCTGCTTCTTCCTAAAGTGTGTGTTACAAATAAAAGCTGTAGCACAGAGACCACGCCCATTTTACACAAACACCTGTTCATCTGCATTTAAGTGCAGAGCGGCATCCTCAGCGCTGAGGATCCAGGTTCGAATCCCAATCTCTTTTCATGTTCTCTATCCAGCCATCCACATACACCCAGGACAGGTGCCAATCTGTCACACACTCACTCACACAGACACACTCTATATGGGGCAATTTGGAGCATTCAATTGACCTTGATCCATGTTTGATCTTGATCCATGTGTTTTGGAAGCCGGAAAACCCGGAGGAAACCCACATGGACACGGGGAGAACATGCAAACTCCACCCAGATTGGGATTCGAACCGGGAATCACCAGCACTGAGAGGAGAACATGCTAAACCACTAAAAACCATTTAATTTCATTTTATTTCATTGAATTTACCTAAATATAGTGTGTGTCCCGGGTGTATCTGCCCAGTGCCCAAGACGTTCTCGCCAGGATGGGCATGGGGCTCCAAACCCAGCCCCGCACCATGACATGACAGTGTGTGTATATATTCATTCATTCATTATCTCCAACTTTATCCTCTATCAGGGTCACGGTGGGGTTCCCCATGCCCATCCAAGGGAGAACGTCTCGGGTGCTGGGCAGATACACCCAGGTCAGGGCGCCAATCCATCGCTGGGCACACACTCACACTCTATATGGGGCAATTTTGAGAATCCAAATGACTTGATCCATATTTTTGGACTGTGGGAGGAAACCGGAGAACCCGGAGGAAACCCACGCAGACACGGGGAGAACATGGAAACTCCACCCAGATGGGGATTCGAAGCGGGAATCCCTAGTGCTGAGGGGAGAACATGCTAAACCACTAAGCCAGCGTGCCACCCCCAATCACACCTTAGCCACCTAAGCCACCGTGCCGCCTTTGTATATATATATATATATATATATATATATATATATATATATATATATATATATATATATATATATTCATTCATTATCTCCCGCTTTATCCTCTATTAGGGTTGCGGGGGTTCCCCATGCCCATCCAGGGGAGAACGTTTCGGGCGCTGGGCAGACACACCCAGGACAGGGCGCCAATCTATCGCTAATATATATATATATATATATATATATAAATATATATCATAAATCAGTGAAATAAAGTCCATATTGTGGTTGATGTATGTAAACGAACCAATAACCAAAAGAGTGCTGAGGGAGAGAAATTACAGTTTGTAATAATTGAAGATGTTCGTTTATTTACGTGTGCATGACTAAACATTCATTAGCGTTTATTAATTAGCTGCATTTGTATTATTGACCGAGCGGCATTGCGTTAGAGAGCAAAAGTAGATGGCAGTCAGTGGTGTTTAGTGAGGGGTGTAATTGAGTGTTTCTGAGTTCGGGCCGTTGTGTTCGGGTGAGATCCCCATCGCGTTATTAACATTGATGATGGTCCAGGATTCAAGAAAGTTTTATTATCATTTGTATCACATGACACGAAATGATGGCCCACGGACCCCGTTTACCCCGTTTACCCCGTTTACCCCGTTAACCCCGTTCGGAAAAGAAAACAAGATATAAGATACGATATAAATACGATATTCATTAATTCATTCATTCATTATCTCCCGCTTTATCCTCTATTAGGGTTGCGGTGGGGTTCCCCATGCCCATCCAGGGGAGAACGTCTCGGGCGCTGGGCAGATACACCCAGGACAGGGCGCCAGTCCATCACTGGGCACACACTCACTCACACACACACACTTCTATTAGGGCAATTTTGAGAATTCAACTGACTTGATCCATGTTTTTGGAATGTGGGAGGAAACCGGAGAACCCGGAGGAAACCCACGCAGACACGGTAAATACTATATTGATATGTAAAATATAATATACAATCTTTTGTATATTAAAAAAGCTCTCCCATCAGAGTTGCAGGTCAGAATCTGATCCGATGGCCTCATACGCAGCAGATGACCCCGACGTTGGGCAGCGCTGAGGACTGATGTGTATAAATTCACCACAGAGAACATGTTCAGCACCTCCATCACCAAATGCTCTTTAAACATGGCTGAGGTCAGCGTTTCGGAGATAACGACGTTGTTACGTTTGGCTGATGTATATATTTTTCTTAATTCTGCTTCCAGAGAACTGCGATAACCCACTGCTGCCGAATTTGCCCCAGTCAGCCTTTAAAAGTTCAACTCAGCTGTCCGGCAGTCACGGACCCGGCTACGCCCGACTCAACCGGCGAGATGGTGAGTGCAGACGACGGATTTCGGGTTCAAAATGTGAAAATAACACTCTGGTAACGTTGGGTCGGTAACCGTGCACTTACTTTTAGTGTGTGTGGGGGGGGAGTGCACATATCAAGCCATGACCCTTCAATCATCCATCCATTCCTTATCTTCCGCTTTATCCTCTATGGGGGGGGGGGGTTCTCCATCGCTGGGCAGATACACCCAGGACAGGACGCCAATCTATAACTGGACACACACTCACTCACACAAACACACTCTATATGGGGCAATTTGGAGAATTCAATTGACCTTGATCCATGTTTTTGGAATGTGGGAGGAAACCGGAGAACCCGGAGGAAACCCACACGGATGGGGAGAACATGAGAAACGTGCTCACCACTAAGCCACCATGCCCCCCCACCCAAGTCAAACACTCATTCATTCATTCATTATCTCCCGCTTTATCCTCTACTAGGGTCGAGGTGGGGTTCCCCATGCCCATCCAGGGGAGAACGTTTCGGGCGCTGGGCAGATAAACCCAGGACAGGGCGCCAATCCATCGCTGGGCACACACTCACTCACACAGACACACTCTATATGGGACAATTTAGAGAACTCAATTAACTTGATCCATGTTTTTGGACTGTGGGAGGAAACCGGAGAACCCGGAGGAAACCCACGCAGACACGGGGAGAACATGGAAACTCCACCCAGATGGGGATTCGAACCGGGAATCCCTAGCGCTGAGAGGCGAACGTGCTAACCACTAAGCCACCGTGCCGCCTTCAAGTCAAACACTATTTAATAAATGTCCCGGCCTGGGCACTGAACGATGATCATCAACGTGCGAGGTGCATTCCACCAGCTCCTAATTAATAATCCTAATTAATAACAAAACAACGCCTCCTGCCATGAACATCATGTAGCGCACATTCTTCAGTTCACCGGTTTAAATAACTCTAAAGATCGATGAGTGTAACATTTCAGGATGAGTGATTATATAAGAAATCAAACGAGCTCGTCTGGCACCAACAACCATGCCACGGACCAAAGCTTTATATAATATGGTCACTTTTTTTAAGTTTTTTTTGGTTCATATTCTGATGTAAACATTACCCAAAGTGCAGCACACTGTTTCCACGTCATTTTTTTTTTTGATGAGGTGCTGAGTGAGTGGATTTGCCAATTAATTAGATCGGGAAATAGATTTCGAGATCCCCGGGTTTCAGAAACTGTTCCGAGCCCTTTTCTCTGCTGCGCACTTTATTCTGCAATCCGATTTGACATTCTGCAGACTGGAGCGAGTGCCGGATCACAGCGGGGATGAAGGAGAGTGGCTCTGAAGAAGCACAATAAACAGAATAGAACACAGAACACAATTCCACACACAGACCGAGAACGTTGCTTCAGCAAGAACCGGGGAGAACACATATACATCAAAGAGAACCAGAGGGAGGGGCGGAAAAGTCAAAACAGGAGGGTCTGATGGGTCTGATGTGTCGGCCATGGGATTCTTTTCGGTCTAAAGAGCCGTAAAGATTGAGATTAACTGTGCAGACGCAGGTACGAGGCTCGCAGCAATTTTCCTGCCGCTTACACGTCGTTACGGCGCCGAAACGGCCGCCTCAGGAGCGTTTACAGAGAGCGCAATAAAGGGTCTGGATATTTTTGGAAATGAGAATTAATTTTTAACAACCACTTACAGCATTTTGGGTCATTACGGATGAGAAAGTGCAGATCGAAGTGCGACGCAGACGATTCCATCCGTTTAAAATGAAATGCGAAGGGCTTGGTGACTCTGATACAGGGGTTCGGATTCTCTGAAATCCTCTGTGAGTGGACGCTGGAATGTCGGTTTATTGATTTTTAAAGTCTAATGGAAGATGTTTCTATGTGCTTTGGAAATGGGATGCATTTAGATGTTAGAGTTGAACAATGATGCCGCGAGTGCACCTGACAGGACTATTAACCGCAAGGTTATTTAACCCCGTACCCCCCCCCCCCCCCCCCGCGACATTATGCTTTATTTTCTCCAGCTCAGTGTTTGGAGTCAGAGCACAGGGTCAGACATCATACAGCATCCCTGAAACAAAGAGGGGAACGACTCGGGATCAAACCCCTAACCCCCAGATTAATAGGCCAACACCTCAACCTCATCAGAATCACTTTATTAGATTAAATTAGTTTATTTAGATTAGATTAGATTAGTTAACGTTATTGTCATTGTGCAGAGTACAAGTACAGGGCCAATGAAATGTACTTAGCATCTAACCAGAAGTGCAATCTATACTTTATTTACATAACGTGCATCAATAACAGTGAAGTGTATAAATGTATATACATAATATGAACTTGGGTGGTTTAGTGGTTTAGTGGTTAGCACGTTCGCCTCTCAGCTCTAGGGATTCCCGGTTCGAATCCCCATCTGGGTGGAGTTTGCATGTTCTCCCCGTGTCCGCGTGGGTTTCCTCCAGGTTCTCCGGTTTCCTCCCACAGTCCAAAAACATGGATCAAGTCAATTGAGTTCTCCGAATTGCCCCAAGCGATAGATTGGCGCCCTGTCCTGGGTGTATCTGCCCAGCGCCCGAAACCTTCTCCCCTGGATGGGCATGGGGAACCCCCCCCCCCCCCCGACCCTAATATAGGATAAAGCGGAAGATAATGAATAATGAATAATATGAACATGATATATTTACACATACAAGGAATCTGTGTTGTGCACACAAATATGACAAGTAACAATAAATCAACAAGATGGCACGCGAACTCTATCAGAATACTTCATTAATGCAATTAATTGCAGTTTTTTCAGATGCTCCATTAGTCGTGTTTATATATACAAAATTGAAATAAAAAAAATTATGAATAACCGCAGCAAAACTAAACTAAAAGTACCAAAAATACACAATAATGTAAAAAGTAAAGTGGTGTGTATACAGTATGTAATATCCATACATCCATTATCTTCCACTTTATCCTCTATTAGGGTCGCGGGGGGGTTCTCATGCCCATCCAGGGGAGAACGTTTCGGTCGCTGGGCAGATACACCCAGGACAGGATGCCAACACTCACTCACACACACACACACACACTCTATATGGGGCAATTTGGAGAATTCAATTAACCTTGATCCATGTTTTTGGACTGTGGGAGGAAACCGGAGAACCCGGAGGAAACCCACGCAGACACGGGGAGAACATGGAAACTCCACCTAGATTGGGATTCGAACCGGGAATCCCCAGCGCTGAGAGGAGAACATGCCAACCACTAACCCACCATGCCGCCCTATATATATATATATAATGTATATCTGTTATACAGAATGTATGTAGGTATATGTAGGTTATTTTTTATTCATTCATTTATCCATCCATAAATTTATGGATGGGGGGGGGGGGGTTCCCCATGCCCATCCAGAGGAGAACGTTTTGGGCACTGGGCAGATACACCCAGTACAGGGGGCAATCGATCACTGGACACACTGGATTGGCGCCCTGTCCTGGGTGTATCTACCCAGTGCCTGAAACGTTCTCCCCTGGATGGGCATGGGGAACCCCCCCAAACACCCCCCCCCTCCCTAATAGAGGATAAAGCGGAAGTTCTTACTGAGAATCCCATGTTAATTAGCACCGAGGTTGAGGTATAGCTACGTTTACGAGACAGCAGTGTTTAGTTCGTATGCGCGTTCTCGCTGTTCGTCTTCAGTACGTTGCAATAGCATGCGATCACATGTGCACTCGTACCTCCTCCTCTTCCTCCTCCTCCTCCACCTCCTCCTCCTCCTCCTCCTCCTCCATTCAGCGTACAAGTGTTCCTGAGCATGTCAGAAATCAGAACATGTCTGGAGGAGGTGAAGTAATTGTTTCCCTGGTGGAAAGCCAGTTGGGGATTTATTTCATGGCCTGAACGAATACGTCAATTCTCAGTTCCCTCTTACGCCGAGCGCAATCTATTTTTATTTTTCTCTCCACACACTTTTTTTGTTTTATGAATTTCGCCAACCAGCACGCATAAACCTGCACTGCCAAGGTCCCCGCAGGACCCAGCACTGCACACTGCAAACGCAGGTCTCGGCAAGGATGCTGAAGCCAGGTCTTCTCCTCGCATCCCTGATAAAAAATTAAAAGAAAATGCAGAAAAGGAAATGCCTGCACCGTCCTGTCCCCCCTCTGCGCTCGAGGCGTCTCTGAATGCATCATTAGACACTGGGTGAGTGATCATCAGCGCCGTTCCCTGATCCCCCGTCCCCGTTCTGACGAGGATGATCTGCCTAATCATGGAGTCTGCTCATCTGCAGCAGGTGTGCGGGATTAGGGTTGGAACCAAATCCTGGAGGAGGATGAATCCGCAGGAGGAGGGCTGGTGGTCATAAGTGTGGGAGATGAAGTGTAGGGGCAGTCGTGGGCTTGGGGTTAAGGAACCAGCCTCATGACCTGAAGGTCCGTTCCAGGTCCCACCAAGTACCATGGCTGAAGTGCCCTTGGGCAAGACAACTAACCCCAATTGCTCCCTGGCCACCATATTCAAGGCTGCCCACCTCTCCGAGCAGTGTGCTCATAAATAAATATCCATCCATCCATCCATTATCATCCACTTAATCCACTATTAGGGTCGCGGGGGGGTGGGGTTCCCCATGCCCATCCAGGGGAGAACGTTTGGGGCATTGGGCAGATACACCCAGGACAAGGCGCCAATCTATCACTGGGCACACACTCACTCACACACACACACACTATATGGGGCAATTTGGAGAACTCAATTGACTTGATCCATGTTTTTTGGACTGTGGGAGGAAACCCAGAGAACCCGGAGGAAACCCACGCGGACACGGGGAGAACATGCAAACTCCACCCAGATTGGGATTCGCGCTGAGAGGAGAACATGCTTAACCACTGAGCAACCTTGCCGCCCCTATATATATAAATAAAAATAAAAAACTGAATAATTTGAATTAATGTGTAATAAATAAATGTAATAAATGTCATTATTATTTTCCTCTTAATCCTCCATTACAGGACGCCAGTCCATTCACACTCACACACACAGACACACATAAACACTATACAGGGGCAATTTACAGCAGCCACTTCACCTTGAACCCATGTGTCTAGACCGTGGGAGGCACCCGGTCCATTTTAAAAGTTTATTTTATTTTTTTATTTATTTATTTTATTTATATAAGTTTTATTTATTTTTTTAAATAATGAAGCGACTCCGTCGGCTCTTTCCGAAGACGTTGCTGATTTGGAAACTTACGGTCGCTGAAGCTTTAAAAACCCAAACAAAACGTGGAGAACCTGCGAGCGCGTGAACAGCACTGACGCCGTGTTCAGCTTTTATTAGGATTTAAATCTTAATGGGCACGGTGGCTTAGTGGTTTAGCATGTTCTCCTCTCAGCACTTGGGATTCCCGGTTCGAATCCCCATCTGGGTGGAGTTTCCATGTTCTCCCCGTGTCCGCGTGGGTTTCCTCCGTGTTCTCCGGTTTCCTCCCTCAGTCCAAAAACATGGATCAAGTCAATTGAGTTCTCCAAATTGCCCCATATAGAGTGTGTCTGTGTGTGTGTGAGTGTGTGTCCAGTGATAGATTGCCCCCCTGTCCTGGGTCTATCTGCCCAGCGCCCGAAACGTTCTCCTCTGGATGGGCATGAGGACCCCCCCCCCCGCGATCCTAGTAGAGGATAAAGCGGAAGATAATGGATGGATGAATGAATCTTAACATCAGGGTTCCTCCAGACGTCCCGCTCGTCTGTTTGGTGGAGAACCTGCTCATCGGTTCTCAGCCGATCCGGGGTTTAGGTTCGAGGCTCTTCTTTCATTCTGTGTGCGTTTTTTGGAGGACAGACGTGATGAACCCTGTTTGTGATGTTGTGTATTATTTTTAATGAATATGTCTTTGTGTGGGGTGCGGCTTAGGGGTTTAGCATGTTCTCCTCTCAGCACTGGGGATCTGGATGGAGTTTCCATGCTCTCCCCGTGTCCGTGTGGGTTTCCTCCGGGTTCTCCGGTTCCCTCCCACAGTCCAAAAACATGGATTCAAAGTTAATTGAATTCTCCAAATTGCCCCATATAGAGTGTGTGTGTCTGTGTGTGTGTGTGTGAGTGAGTGTGTGTCCAGCAATAGATTGCCCCCTGTCTTGGGTGTAACTGCCCAGCGCCTGAGACGTACTCCCCTGGACGGGCATGGGGACCCCCATGGGGACCCCCCCACATCCCTAATATAGGATAAAGCGTATAATAGTGGATGGATGGATGGATGGTTTTTCCTGCTAATAAATTAACCAACTAACAATTATCCAAGCTTTCAACCCCAAATATTTACAATCACCAGACCTCTGGAACATCGGTGTGTGATGCGTGTCACCTGACCGGCTCCGTGCAGATGTTCCTGCAGTAGATCTTCCAGCAGGCGGTGGGTTTTCCTTCACACTGACTCAGCTGTCGGGTTTGAAAGGGCAGAATCTACAGGGGGCGACGCGAGCGAGCCTTTCCTCCTGCCCGCCGGCTGTGATTTCACGGGGAGACCTGCTCGTTACGGCCGCCGCAACTCCACGCAATGCTGACGCAAATCTGCGAGTTCCGTAGATCTGACCACGGACTGGATGGTGAAACCAAAAGCACCTGCTTAACACATTCAGAGGGATCAACCACCAAAGCCCTTCCCTCAGGGACAGTTTGGTGTCTCAAATTGACTTGCTTTTGGACAGAGGAAGGAGGCCCTTAAAAAAAACTAGAAGATCGGGGCAGTCTGCAGATGTTTTCATCCAGAGGGACTCGCGTTGGGCGGCACGGCGGCGTAGTGGTCAGCACGTTGGCCTCTCAACGCTGGGGATCCAGGCTCAAATCCTGATTGGTGGAGTTTCCTTCCTCTGGGTTTTCTGGTTTCCTCCCACAGTCTCTGTCTCCCCGGTGTCTTCTGCATTAAATTCCACTTCTCATTTGCGTAATCTACTCTGGACTCCTTCACTACGTGCGGGCGGCGGGTCGTTACACATGTCTTTTGAGCATTTTGTGTCACGCGTAGCGCTACCATGGCGAAGACGTCAGGAACTCAAGTTTGGTGTCCCTAATTGACTTGCTTTTGGGCAGAGGAAGGTAGCAGGACGTCCCTCAGGAAAACTAGAAGATCGGGGTGGTCTGCAGACGAAAATGTTCTCTCCTGGATAGGCATAGGGACCCCTCCCTGTGACTGTAAGATAGAACTAATTGGAATAATGGATGGATGGACTTTTACGTGTCCCAACCCAGCCTGGCTTCAGTTTGGGGTTTGAACCCTCAATCTTCAAACTGATATCGCAGACACACTGACACGCCCTGAATCACGCTGCGCAGTGTGCGGATGATCGCTCACTAAAGCTCGCTCAGATGGAAACGCCTGAGCTTCGATGTAGAATCATAAACGGCTCTTCGTTTGCAGCCTATAAACTGAAAATTCATTCATTCATTATCACCCGCTTTATCCTCTTTTATTAGGGTCGCGGTGGGGTTCCCCATGCCCATCCAGGGGAGAACGTCTTGGGCGCTGGGCAGATACACCCAGGACAGGGCGCCAATCCATCGCTGGACACACACTCACTCACTCAAACACACTCTATATGGGGCAATTCGGAGAACTCAATTAACTTGATCCATGTTTTTGGACTGTGGGAGGAAACCGGAGAACCCGGAGGAAACCCACGCGGACATGGGAGAACATGGAAACTCCACCCAGATGGGTATTCGAACCGGGAATCCCTAGCGCTGAGAGGCGAACGTGCTAAAACACTAAGCCGCCCTAAACTGAAAATTGTAACTATAAAATCCGTCTTGATGATGGTGTGTTTACAGGCTTTCTGTGGCGAGGCCCCGCTATTAAAGGTATTACTGTTATCAACAGGTGCTTCATTATCCACATGCTTAATTGTTTGCCGTCATTCCACTATTAGACTCGCTGCCAGGATTTCGGCGCTCTCTCTTGGACAGCCGATGGCGTCTGACTGTGAGGGGTTTGATTACAGGAACCAAGAGCTCTGATTTTCTCCGTCTATGAAACAATTCATACTAATATTAAGATTTATACAGCCGCTGTGGGTCCACCGCCTAATTACAGTAATTACTCAAAGCTGGGTCCCAGTGTCGCTGCAGGGCCGTGAATGGTGCACCAACCAAAGATATCCAGAAATATAGATCCTGTAGGCATCTAACACACAATAACACCCGCACCACCACATGGGTGCCACTGCCGCTCTGAGGAACATCCAGCACCTACATAAACACTAAGGTTCTTTCCCCATTTTTCCTCTTTATTATTCGGATGTCGCCACAGCGATGAACTCGCGATTAAGACTTGACCCGGTGTTTTACGCCGGTTGCCCTTCCTGACCCAACCCTCACCCTCCACCAGGGGGACACACAGATTATAGAGGCAATTTAGAGCTGTCAATTCATCTTAAATCCATGTTGGATTGTGGGAGGAAACCGGAGAACCCGGAAGAAAACCCACGTGGAGAACCTGCTAACCACTAAGCCACCGAATGTTGACTGTGTATCTAGGTAGGGAGTGGGAGCGGTAGCTCAGTGGTCAGGGCATTGGGCTGTCAATCTGAAGGTTGGGGGTTCAAATCCCAGGTCCAGTGCAGTTACCAGTGTGGGTCCGTGAGCAAGACCCTTAACCCTCGTTGCTCCAGGGATGTTGTGATGAACCCTGTGCTCACCTTGTATGTCGCTTTGGATAAAAGCGTCCAATAAATGACAAAATGGAAATGTATCTAATGTAGTAACCAGTGTGGACCGTGGTTTTAGTTAGGGTTTTGTCTCTGATTCCCCGGTGTCTTCTGCATTAAACTCCACTCCTCATTTGCGTAATCCACTCTGGACTGCTTCGCGACGTGCGGGCGGCGGGTCCTCACACGTCTTTTGTGCGTTTTGAGTCACGTGTGGCGTCATTGTCCCATCGCTACGATGGCCAAGACGCCAGGAACTCAAGCTGAGTGGTGCGTGGTTGACGGCTCGGTAAAGATCACTCAAATTAGGGCCCTATATGATTTCTTTGACACTCCGCTAAATTGCCTGTGGGTTGCGTTCAGTGTAAGTGCCTCTGCGTTTGAATAACAGACGGACGTCTGTGCGCTGATGGCGTTCGTTTGTGCTCCCGTCTTCAGGTTGTGATGCTGACGCCGCGGCTTCCATTCGTCCCTGACTGCGTGTCATTGCTGCACCGTAATTAAGGAGGAACAAAAGCCTTGGAACCTTTTTGTTCCTTTAATCTTTGTGTAGGTTCACGTCGTTTGGTGGCCCGTTCTTGTTGGACCCCGCCGGTCCTGATGTCCCCTGATGGGGTCTGTTCCACAACGCATGCTTATAAAAGCTCATTAAAGAAAGCCTTGAGCGGCAGTAACGGCAGCCTGAATGCACTTCACCGAGCCAATCAAAGTGCGCCTCGCGCCACCTGACAGTCCCGCACACAATACCCGAGCGCTCCGAGACGTCAGTCAGACACAATGCGACGCGACACCCGATGAAAGGCCGCGTTTTCTCTTTACCTGCGGAATGCGTTCATGAAATTACACGAAAACATCCAACACCTCGACGGAAAAACCTCCGTTTCAATGGCGTCTGAGCAAAACGGCCATTCTCAAGCCTTGGGCCCCAGATGAGCCCAGCGGTCCTGCCAAATGTAACGTATAAGAACCAGGCCCTGGTGCAACGGGCAAGCATACCGACCAACTGCCCGAACTGGGGACCCAGAACTCCCTGTTATGTTGTTATTTTAAGGAGGAAACTTTGTGAGGACCGAGGCTACCATGTAGTGGTACTGCCAAATGTATAACAACCAGACCCCGTGCACCAGGCAAGCAAACCGAGCCACTGCCTAGGACCCAGAGATTATTATTTTAAGGAAGAGACCTTGTGAGGACCGAGGCTCACTGGGGGACTCGTCCTTCTCGACCGGCCGGGCAGCATCGGCAGTGCAGGACAGCCGTGTACAGATGGTGTGATGACCAGGTGACCCATATATAACAATTAAAAACTATATAAGTCCATTGAGGGCGTCCTGCAGGACCGCCCGTCCAAAGAACCTGCACGCTTGTCTCACGTATCTCATTTTTGTGTCTCCTGCTGCTTTGTAACATCTGAGTGCGCCCCTCTTCACCTTTTGGATTTCTGCAGACTCATCAATGTTCCTCTGGTCACCGTGTCGGTCCTTTCTTCTCTGCGCCCCTCCACACGCTCTCTGCCCTCCTTTTTGTTCCCGGCGGTGGGAGCCACGCCCACTCAAAGCACATCGCTCTGTAAATGGCTCGAGGTTCATGCCTTCACGCAGTGGCACTCCGGCGCCACTGCCTCCACTTCCAATCTTCTGCCCCGGGGTTCCGTCTGCACTTCCTGTCTTGGTTCTCCAGACCCTCTGCGTCCTGTCCTCGCGCTTTAAGCCATTTTGTGATTGAAGCGTCTTTCTCGACTGCGTTCCTCTGTCTTCTGATTATTCCTCTCATTAATGTTCCTCTTTAGGGAGATTTCCACATTCACACACACATTCACACCATGAGGTGATTCAGCATTTCTAATTGACCTCATCTGCATATTTTGGGGGGGGGGGACGACGACCGAATCTTTTCTTTGCTTTGGCCACCTCCGTGGATCTCCGTTTACAAACGTTCTGTGTGATGGTCTTGGACGTCTGCAGGCGGAAAACTGCAGAATTATCGACGGGCGTGCAGTCCGTTCATTAGAACCACATCTGTTCTGCGCGGGTACGGCGGGGGCCATGCCAGGCTTTGGTCAGGGATGATTTGCCCCCTCCTAGGAAAAAGCTAATGGACAGTAAAGGTCTGCTTCATGTCGCTGGCGCCGTCCCGCGTGGTGCAGCGTTGTGTCTGTAATGCATTCGGAAAACCGTTACTCCGTTACTCAGTGTTTATTAAACCTGCTCCGGATCCGCGTTCCGACGGCCGCGCCGGGTCATGTGATTAGCTGCGGCACAGAGGTTAAGAGTCCGTGTTGGTTTTGAATGCGTTGGGTGCGATGACGGAACACGGAGACGTGGATGACCACGTTCCGCTGAGTGCAGATGAGCTGCCCTCGCCCCTGACCCGCCGGTCTCACTAATTGCTTTGTTTGCTCAGCGAACAGAGAGAACAATTTGGGAGCAGATACGGAACCTAATTAGAGTTTCTTTACCTCTGAGTTATTAATCTTTGACACGTTCTATGTTTTTATATTTACATATTTAAGGGCGGGCGGCACGGTGGCTTAGTTTTTAAGCATGTTCTCCTCTCAGCACTAGGGATTCCCGGTTCGAATACCAATCTGGGTGGAGTTTGCATGTCCTCCCCGTGTCCTCGTGGGTTTCCTCCGGGTTCTCCAGTTTCCTCCCATAGTCCAAAAACATGGATCAAGGTCAATTGAATTCTCCAAATTGCCCCATATAGAGTGTGTCTGTGAGTGTGTGTGTGTTCCCAGCAATAGATTGCCCCCCTGTCCTGAGTGTATTTGTCCAGCGCCTGAAACGTTCTCCTCTGGATGGGCATGGGGAACCCCCCCCCCTCCCCCCGCGACCCTAATAGAGGATAAAGCGGAAGATAATGATTAAATAAATATTCATTTTTTCATATTTACATATTAAAGAGCAGTTAATAGTTTTAGTATTAAAACATCCTGAGGGCGCCGCTCACCTCTTAACACTGGGGATCCATGTTGGGAGGGAACCGGAGAACCCGGAGAAAACCCGGAGGACATGGAACCTCCACCCAGATTAGGATTCGAACCTGGACCCCCAGCACTGAGAGGAGAACATGTTAACCACTTATCCACCGTTACGCCCTGTTAGCAAAGTGAACTCACTAAATAAAGTTTAATTTAGTATTTATGACTTAAAGCAGAGCTTCACCTTTAACCCTTTAGTTGCAGCGCGGTTCTCTCAGCTCAGTTCGGTTCCTGAATGACAGAAATAAATATGGGGTTGGACAGCTGTAGTGGGGAGGAACCCGGCTGGCCCGCACAGACCCCGAACCTGCCCAACGCCTCTGTAATAAATTGGATCATCGATTTCGGTCATGATCTTGTCATCCAGCATCAGCGTCTGCCGGGGTTCTCCTGAGGAACCGTCTCTTAATTCCTCTGCTTTTGAAATCTGATGACTGAAGTGCTTTTCAGCTCTTTTTCCGGGATTTCTAAGCTCTTACACAACAAAGCATCTAAAACCCGTGTCCACGGCGACGTCGGGTTCTCCGGCGGCGTTTACCGCGATTTAAAACGCTTTAAAACCTCGGCCCCGGTTCGCGTTGATGCCGCTCTAATGTCTTTCCGCTCCGTCTTCCTCATTTCACTCGCCTTTCAATAACGATCAAAGGTCAACGTGTTGGCTCCGTCCTCGCTCTCGCGCTCGCTCTCGCGCCTGGCCTTTCGCAGCTGCTCGAAATGCCAAAACAGACGTGTTATTTCACCATAAACACACCTGACCTGCACGGCCGGCCAATCCGGAACCAGCGCGCTCTAATAAGAGCCGCCATTACCCTGGCAGATTTGGCCGGCGGGTCGGGCCGTACGCAGATCGATCGTGTGATTAATAGACCCGTCGGCCGGCGAATATGTTAACCTGAGGTCTGACTGATGAGCCGGAACCGGCGCTGTGCTGCAGAACGCTTCGGGGAAACACCTTCACCGCCTTTTCATTTTATTATAGGACTTGTTTTCAGGGCGGCACGGTGGCTTAGTGCTTTAGCATGTTCTCCTCTCAGCGCTAGGGATTCCCGGTTCGAATCCCCATCTGGGTGGAGTTTCCATGTTCTCCCCCGTGTCCGTGTGGGTTTCCTCCGGGTTCTCCGGATTCCTCCCACAGTCCAAAAACATGGATCAAGTCAATTGAATTCTCCAAATTGCCCCATGTAGAGTGTGTCTGTGTGTGTGAGTGAGTGTGTGTGTGCCCAGCGCTTGAAACGTTATTCCCCGGGATGGGCATGGGGAACCCCCCCCCCAACGACCCTAGAAGAGGATAAAGCGGAAGATAAGGGATGTATTATTATTATTATTATTATAATTATTATTATTATTATTATTATTATTAAAGTGTGGTACGGTGGCTTAGTGCTTTAGCATGTTCTCCTCTCAGCGCTGGGGATTCCCGGTTCGAATCCCAATCTGGGTGAAGTTTCCATGTTCTCCCCCGTGTCCGCGTGGGTTTCCTTCGGGTTCTCCGGATTCCTCCCACAGTCGAAAAACATGAATCAAGGTCAATTGAATGCTCCAAATTGCCCCATATAGAGTGTGTCTGTGTCTGTGTCTGTGTGAGTGTGTTTGTGTCTGCCCAGCGCTTGAAACGTTCTCCCCTGGATGGGCATGGGGAACCCCCCCCCCCCACGATCCTAGTAGAGAATAAAGGGGAAGATGATGGATGGATTATTATTATTATTATCATTATTATTATCATTATTATTATTAAATTTCATCTCATTAGCTTCCACTTAATTGTGAACTGGGGGCTGAGGTGGTGGCAGGGTTCCCCCGTACCCATACACCGTCACTGGGCACACCCATTCACACACACACTATATGGTGGCAATTTAGAGCAGTCAATACACCTTGAATCCATGTTTTTGGACTGTGGGAGGAAACCAGAGAACCTGGAGGAAACCCACGTGGACACTCGGAGGATTTGAACCTGGATCCTCAACGCTGAAAGGCGAACGTGCTAACCACAAAATCACTGCTGCCCCATTTGTAAACATTGCTGTGGCTCTGTGTCCGGCAGCCTGGCGGCGCCGCGATATCATATCCTCCGATTTGGCCGGCGTTGCTCTTTTGTCTCACAATTTTCGGAAATGTCCCTCCTCTCCCATAGTGCGATGCCGTGGCCAGGCTGGCATCGGGACGGCTGGCACGCGCTTTGCTTGGAGACCACTTGCAGATCCCTGCATCTTCTTAAGAGTGCGGCAGGACACATCTGGCTTTTGCGTTTTCGTTGCTGGACAGATGGCGCCCATTTGTTTGTGAGCATTTTTTTTTTTTTTTTAATCCTGACGAACAAAGAAAATGTCAAATTCTGCAAAACGGGAAAATATGGTCCGTTTCATGGACCGCAGCACAGATGGCTTTGGTGCTGCTGGGACTTAAGTGCAGGGATAGGACTAAGACTGTGCTGCCCAGGCTGTGTTTACAGCGGAAAGCTGCAGATCAATGAGTCTTGGTAGGATTTTTATTTATTTATTTTTTTTACAGATTACTGCACCACATTTAGGGACGCCAGAGAGATTTCACCTCAGCTGGAAGCATCGTCCACTTAGACCCTTAAATCACCCCCTCGCCTCATTAATGCACTCCGGATGCGGCTGATGACCGAATATTATGATGTCCTATCTGACCAATTACGGCTCCATTTACTACGTTCCAAAGGGACCCCAAAGGGAGATTGTCCTCTGGAGTTCTCACTTAATTCCCCTACTGGTTAAAGACGGGGGCAAATGTGAGTGGGACTCTCTAAAGTCGTAAAATCAGCCAGAGTGTCTCCGTCTAGGACGGAATGTAAAGGTCTTCTGTAGGGAAATGGACTGTGTTAATACACTCGGCCCGGACGGCTTCGGCATACCAATGAGGTCCGCTGCGGGAGGACCTGGAAGACAATGGACACTGAGGGAACCCGAGCCCTCCGTGAAAAGGGAAGGCCGATCGTGAGGCCCGCTCGTCTTTTCTGAAGCGCGAGCCTCGGTCTGCACGCCCACAAACATACACCTGAGGTATAAAGCAACCCGGCGCACGATGGCTGCGTAACAGCTTGCGTGCTAATGAAATATGCTGATTAAATCTTAATCGCACCGCTCCTTAATCAACTGCTAAAGACCGCTTCAGAATCTTCAGGCGAAGCGCCAAGGGGGTGACTGGGAAATTGTTTCCTCTCGACACAGTCTCCTGATAGATTGCCACGGGGTTCGAGCGACGCATAATGCAATCTGTTCAGCTTCGCGCCGTGTGATGTGCTTCTTAATACGAGTCACATGACGAGACAGATCCGCTGCCTCGTCTGCTCTGGCACCTCGTCATCGCGGACCGCACCGCCGTGGGATTCGCAGCACTGAGATGACGGATAAGGAAATTCCAGCGTTGCTGGGGCTTTCAGACCGGGTTCCAGAACAACTGTAAGGTCTGGAAGAGGTTTGGAAATCTTTAGAGCCGCTTCAAAAACTAACTCACGAACCTAAATGTACGAACGCTGTGGTGACCCTCAGGTCATGACCTTGACTGCAGGCTCTCATGTCGTCGTCTGTTCCAGACACGCACTCTATAGATGAAATATCAGGACTGACGTGTTGGAGGTCACAGCATCGATTGTGCTTTCATCTTTTGATAACTGACATTCAATGATATGTCATGTCATCTCTCACATATACAATAGAAGTGTTGTCACACACACATGCCCATCCAGGGGAGAACGTTTCGGGCGCTGGGCAGATACACCCAGGACAGGACGCCAATCCATCGCTGGGCACACACTCACTCACACAGACACACTCTACATGAAGCAATTTGGCGAACTCAATTGACTTGATCCATGTTTTTGGACTGTGGGAGGAAACCGGAGAACCCGGAGGAAACCCACGCGGACACGGGGAGAACATGGAAACTCCACCCAGATGGGGATTTGAACCGGGAATCCCTAGCGCTGAGAGGAGAACATGGCAACCACTAAGCCACCGTGCCACCCCTATATATATATATATATATTCATCCATTCATTATCTTCCACTTTATCCTCTATTAGGGTCGCGGGGGGGTTCTGGGAGAACGTTTCGGGCACTGGCCAGATACACCCAGGACAGGACGCCAATCCATGGCTGGGCACACACTCACTCACACAGACACACTCTATATGGGGCAATTTGGAGAATTCAATTGACCTTGATCCATGTTTTTGGACTGTGGGAGGAAACCGGAGAACCTGGAGGAAACCCACGCAGACACGGGGAGAACATGGAAACTCCACCCAGATGGGGATTCGAACCGGGAATCCCTAGCGCTGAGAGGCGAACATGCCAAACACTAAGCCACCGTGCCGCCCCTCTCTCTCTCTCTCTCTCTCTCTATATATATATATATATATATATTCTATATATGTTTTTCTGCTTTTAAATGCACTATTTGAATTATTAACTCTGTAAATTACTTTGCCTCTGTATGAAAGTGCTGTATGAATAAACACACCTTGCTAATCAAATCCAGGCCGTGGTTTAATTGATGTAATTTAATTTTTGAGTTTCCTGATGTTGGGATTTCTAAAGGCTCAGCTGATCGTATTTTAAACCCCGAACTCTGAACCCATCACTTAGCTTTAGTAGCTACATGGACGTCATTACTGATGTCATTTCAACACCAACAATAAATATCATGACCATAAACACATGTTAGGCCACGCCCCCTTCTTGCTCCATTCTCTATGTCCTCCACTTACCGTAAAGATGGACTTTGTAGTTCTATAATTACAGACTGTAGTCCATCTGTGTTCTTTGTTATTGTTGTTAGTCCTCTGTTGGTTCTCTGTTGGTCAGGAGCATCACAGAACAGGTATCATTTGGGTGGTGGATTGTTTCTGGTCAGTTCTGCAGTGACACTGATGTGGTGGGGGGGGGGGGGGGGGGTTAGTGCAGCAGTGCTGCTGGAGTTTTATTTCTCCACCTCAGTGACACTGCTGGGATAGGACTAATGCCCACCCACCCAAATAACCCCTGCTCTGTGTTGGTACTATTGGGGTTCTGAGCATTAGAACAGAGTACACAGTATGTACTGTAGAACACAAACAGATGGACTACAGAGTGGAACTGTTGAACTACAAAGTCCATCTTTACAGGTCGTGGAACTGAGAACATGGAGAGTAAGTGGAGCAGAAACAGTTTTCTGTCGATCTCAGATGGACGCGAGGAACACGGTGGAGGTGATGATGTGATGTTCTAGTGAATTGAGAGATGCAGATCGGGTTATCGAGTCGCTGTTCTCTTGCAGGGGCGGGTGGATGGTCGCCGCTCACCTCCAATAAGTATCAGTGGCTGGAGATCAATTTGGGGGAGAAGACGGAGGTGACCGCTGTCGCCACTCAGGGCAGATATGGCAGTTCGGACTGGGTGACCAGCTACCATCTGATGTTCAGCGACACCGGCCACAACTGGAGACAGTACAGACAGGAGGGCAGCATCGGGGTAAGTGTCTGTTTCACCACGACATCATTCATTAAAGCAGCATCATCTGTGGGGCATCCTTTCATGTGAAGATGATATTTAAGAACATCCATCCATCCATCCATTATCCTCCACTTTATCCTCTATTAGGGTCGCGGGGGGTTCCCCATGCCCATCCAGGGGAGAACGTCTCGGGCGCTGGGCAGATAGACCCAGGACAGGACGCCAATCTATCACTGGACACACACTCACTCACACAGACACACTCTATATGGGGCAATTTTGAGAACTCAATTGACCTTGAGGGCGGCACGGTGGCATAGTGGTTAGCACGTTCGCCTCTCAGCGCTAGGGATTCCCGGTTCGAATCCCCATCTGGGTGGAGTTTCCATGTTCTCCCCGTGTCCGTGTGGGTTTTCTCCGGGTTCTTCCTCCCACAGTCCAAAAACATGGATCAAGCCAATTGAGTTCTCTAAATTGCCCCATATAGAGTGTGTCTGTGTGAGTGAGTGTGTGCCCAGCGATGGATTGGCGCCCTGTCCTGGGTGTATCTGCACAGCGCCCGAGACGTTCTCCCCTGGATGGGCATGGGGAACCCCACCGCGACCCTAATAGAGGATAAAGCGGGAGATAATGAATGAATGAATAAATTGACCTTGATCCATGTTTTTGGACTGTGGGAGGAAACCGGAGAACCCGGAGGAAACCCACGCAGACACGGGGAGGACATGGAAACTCCACCCAAATGGGGATTCGAACCGGGAATCCCTAGTGCTGAGAGCGCTAATCAGAAAAGGCCTGTCGTCCGGTTCGGTCGTGACTCGGGGTTTTGGTGTCGTGGCGAATGTCGGCGAATTGGAACCTCGACTCGCGGCACGTTTCAGGAGAGCACTTTAAAGCAAATGAGATGCTTCTTCTTCTTCTTCTTCTTCTTCTTCTCCGGCACAATTGGCTCAGCTTAACGCTCCGATTCACCGGAGGCCTGATCCCTTCAAAGGCGCTAAAATGGCTACTTAGCCCGGAATTAAGCTGCATTAGGAACGTCACGTCGACACTCGATTTGGAGAACTGCGAGGAACAGATTAAAGTTTCGCCCCCGACTCGCCCCCTTTTTCCTGGGAGTGCGACGGCAGCGGGCGGCGGCGAGGAGACGTTTTTTGCTGAGTTGAGTTAGCCCGCATTGATTTCCTTTAACACAAACGGGTGATTAGGGATGCGCCCGGCGCCGCTGGCCACCGAACGCACGGTGGAGGACTGAACTCAGTCCAGCGTTTATCGATCGCTGGCAGCGCCATCTGTTTGCATTATGCAGGCTCTCCATGGAGGCAGTGTTTATGTCTAACACGTCTATATATGATGTCCCACATTACGGCGTGACCGTCAGACGGCCGCCGCGCCGGTTATAGTTTATTATTGTTATTTCACCAAAAAACAGGAATGGAACGTATTCATCTAAACAAACCTGCAAATCAGTTTAAATAACAGGAACAGCTTTAAATCTGGGCGGCACGGTGGCTTAGTGGTTTAGCACGTTCTCCTCTCAGCGCTAGGGATTCCCGGTTCGAATCCCCATCTGGGTGGAGTTTCCACGTTCTCCCCGTGTCCGCGTGGGTTTCCTCCGGGTTCTCCGGTTTCCTCCCACAGTCCAAAAACATGGATCAAGTCAATTGAGTTCTCCAAATTGCCCCATATAGAGTGTGTCTGTGTGAGTGAGTGTGTGCCCAGAGATAGATTGGCGTCCTGTCCTGGGTGTATCTGCCCAGCACCCGAGACGTTCTCCCCTGGATGGGCATGGGGAACCCCACCGCGACCCTAATAGAGGATAAAGCGGGAGATAATGAATGAACAGGTTTAAATCTGGTACCAACGGCAAAAAATTATTTAAATTTAATTTTAATATTTAAAATGATGGACCGTTGGAAAATACTAAACTAATGGTTATTTTAGTGCTTTAAAATGTTCTCCTCTCAGCGCTGGGGATTCCCGGTTGGAATCCCAGTCTGGGTGCAGTTGGCATGTTCTCACCGTGTCCGCTCGGGTTTCCTCCGGGTTCTCCGGTTTCTTCCCACAGTCCAAAAACATGGATCAAGGTCAACTGAGTTCTCCAAATTGCCCCATATAGAGTGTGTCTGTGTGAGTGAGTGTGTACCCAGTTATAGATTGGCGCCATGTCCAGTGCCCGAAATGTTCTCCCCTGGATGGGTATGGGAACCTTAGTAGAGGATAAAGCGGAAGATAATGGATGGATTGAAGTTCAAGTCATTTATTTATAGAGAGCTTTACAACAGTACAGAGGTAAAAGCCTTTAAACCCCCAAAGAGTGAGCCAAAGCGACAGTGGCAAGACAAAACTCCCTGTTATGTTTTTATTATTAAGGAAGAAACCTTGTGAGGACCGAGGTTCAGTCGAGGACCCATCCTCCTTGAGGGCCGGGCAGCATCAGCAGTGTAGGACAGCCATGTACAGATTGTGTGGTGATCATGTGACCCATATTTAACCATTAAAACCTCTATAAGTCCATTGAGGGCGTCCTGCAGGACCTCCCGTCCAATAGGAATCCAAGTTTCATTCAGTACTCGTTGCAGCCGCAGCGCTTCAGCAGAACCATGGATGAAGCTGACCACGCCTCCAGTCAAGATGACATCACTGTCTGATTTCCAGATGGGAACATTCATTCATTCATTATCTCCCGCTTTATCCTCTATTAGGGTCAGGGGGCACACACTCACTCACTCACACAGACACACTCTATATGGGGCAATTTGGAGAACTCAATTGACTTGATCCATGTTTTTGGACTGTGGGAGGAACCCGGAGAACCCAGAGGAAACCCACGCGGACATGGGAAGAACATGGAAACTCCACCCAGATGGGGATTCGAACCGGGAATCCCTAGTGCTGAGAGGAGAACGTGCTAAACCACTATGCCACCGTGCCGCCCCCAGATGGGAACAGTTACCAACAATACAGTCATGGGGGCAATTAGTTTCTCCAATTTACCCATCAGAAAATCTTTGGGGGGGGTGGCGTGGTGCCATTATGGATTAGAGCCGTGACTGATGTGCAGTCCTCTTGACGTGGTGCAGATGCAGAACCCGAAATCTTTAATGAATCATCGCAGCACCAATTCAGCTTTTGTAAAACGCAGTCGGTCCTCGGCGGACGAACTCCTCGTGTGCGTTTGCGTTTGATTCGGAACCCTGTAGCAATTTATTTCCAGAAGTCTTATTTATTTTATTCTAATTTATGCCTCCATAAATAAACCATCCTTCTGAAGGAGCGTGTTCTTCGGTCATCAGGACAAATCCTCACGCACGCAATCATCCACGAGCCCGCCGTCCGTTTATTTCACGCTGCACTAAAGAGATTCTAAAGAGATTCAGTACAAGTCACTGACTCTGGCATACAGAACCATTTCTGGATCTTCCCCCTCCTACCTTCACTCTATCTTTTCAAAATACACTCCGACTCGTTCACTTCGCTCCAGTGATGATCGCCCCCTGGTGGTTCCACCTCACCGAGGAGCTCGTTCTCACTCCGTGGCGTTCACCACTGCAACATGGTGGAACGTTCTTCCCAACTCTGTCCGTAAAACAGAATCACTAAACAGTTTTAAGAAACTACTGAAGACGCATCTCTTTAACAAATACCTGTTGTAGAAAAAAAAAAGAAAAATAAAAAAAAATAAAAAAAAGGGGGGGGGGAATTTACAGTATAGTTGGTTTTCTCCATGGCTTCTGACTTGTGGTGTTCTCATTTGTAAGTCGCTTTGGATAAAAGCGTCTGCTGAATGACTAAATGTAATGTAAATGTACTAAAACCCGCATTAATATTACAAAATGACCCGCCTCGTGCCGTTGTCGCCAATGTTTGTCCAATCAGGATCCCGTGTTTTTACAGAATCCTTTTAATTCGGGGCGTTTTCTCGTCCGGTGTGACTCGATTCAGAAATCTTTGGTCAGCGTTGTCCAGAGTGACCCGAACGTTGCCCTGTCTGTAAACTTTAGATTCAATACTGCCTTCCAATTATGTCCCGCTGTCTCGGGTTGTGCCGAGATTAATAACATGTTATCGCAAAGCAAACACGTTAGACCCTGAAAGCAGCCGGTGGCAGTAAGTACGCCGTTATAAAAGACGGTACGATCGATTCAGACGGTCACTGAAGGTTGTTTTGTAATAAACAAAACAAAGAAAACCTCAAAAGAGAAGAAAAACCACAAAAAAACAAATCAAAGGCCAGTTCACTCACTCAGGACCCGGGCTTACTGTGTGTCCGGGTCAAACGTAATGATGGGAAAAGCAGGTGGCTTAGTGGTTTAGCATGTTCTCTTCTCAGTGCTAGGGATTCCCGGTTCGAATCTCAATCTGGGTGGAGTTTCCATGTTCTCCCCGTGTCCGCGTGGGTTTCCTCCGGGTTCTCCGGTTTCCTCCCACAGTCCAAAAACATGGATCAAGGGTAATTAAATTCTCCAGATTGCCCTATATAGAGTGTGAGTGTGTGCCCAGTGATAGATTGGAGTCCTGTCCTGGGTGTATCTGCCCAGCGCCCGAAACGTTCTCCCCTGGATGGGCATGGGGAACCCCCCCAACGCGACCCTAATAGAGGATAAAGCGGGAGATAATGGAAGGATGGATGATGGGAAAAGTTTGCATTGGTCGGCGCGAAACACGCAGAAAGTCATGTACTATTCATTCATTCATTATCTTCAGCTTTATCCTCTATTAGGGTCGCGGTGGGGTTCCCCATGCCCATCCAGGGGAGAACGTTTCGGACGCTGGGCAGATACACCCAGGACAGGGCGCCAATCCATCACTGGGCACACACTCACTCACACAGACACACTCTACATGGGGCAATTTGGAGAACTCAATTGACTTGTTCCATGTTTTTTGGACTGTGGGAGGAAACCGGAGAACCCGGAGGAAACCCACGCAGACACGGGGAGAACATGGAAACTCCACCCAGATGGCGATTCGAACCGGGAATCCCTAGTGCTGAGAGGAGAACATGCTAAACCACTAAGCCACCGTGCCGCCTTATATATTGATTTATTATTATTTTTTAATGCAGTTTATTAAATGGAATCTCTGTGTTTGAAAGGCTTTGTCCGGAAACGGCAACGCCGACAGCGTGGTGACCTACAAACTGCAGCAGCCAGTGTTTGCACAGTTCCTCCGTGTTCTGCCTCTGGAGTGGAACCCCAACGGGAGAGTCGGCCTGAGACTGGAGGCCTACGGCTGCCGATACAGTAAGTGTGACCTCCATACCCTCAGACCAGAGTGACCCGCAACCGGTCCAGCACCAAGATCACGCCTAACGCTGGGACACGCCGTCGGAATATCAAATATTACGTTTATAGAAGGGGCGGCATGGTGGCTTAGTGGTTTAGCATGTTCTCCTCTCAGCACTAGGGATTCCCGGTTCGAATCCCCATCTGAGTGGAGTTTCCATGTTCTCCCCGTGTCCGCGTGGGTTTCCTCCGGGTTCTCCGGTTTCCTCCCACAGTCCAAAAACATGGATCAAGGTTAATTAAATTCTCCAAATTGCCCCATATAGAGTGTGTCTGTGTGAGTGAGTGTGTGCCCAGTGATGGATTGGCGTCCTGTCCTGGGTGTGTCTGCCCAACGCCCGAAACGTTCTCCCCTGGATGGGCATGGGGAACCCCCCCCCCACCACCACCACCGCCACTCTAGTAGAGGATAAAGTGGAAGATAATGAATGAATGAATAATAGAGAACTGGGCTGAATGGTGGTTTAGTGGTTTAGCATGTTCTCCTCTCAGCGCTGCGGATTCCCGATTCAAATCCCAATCTGGGTGGAGTTTCCATGTCAACCCCATGTCCGCGTGGGTTTCCTCCGGGTTCTCCGGTTTCCTCCCACAGTCCAAAAAACATGGATCAAATGGACTACAGTCTGTCATTGTAAAACTACAAAGTCCATCTACATGGTAAGTGGAGGAGATGGATGATGTGAGCAAGATTGGGGCGTGGCCTAACTTGTGCACTGCCGCCACTAGGGGCGCTCCGTTTGTGGCGTTATGATTATGGTCTGGTTTGTTCTGTTGAGACGTCCATGTGAATGCTGATTGAACGGTTGAAGGTTCATTGTTCTTTAAACACACGCTCTGAACTTTTGGATTTTATTGCGTGTACGGCGGCGCGGCGGCGCGGCGTGAGAGACGCTGCACACGGACGGCACGCCGAGCAACAACAGCGCAGTTAACCGCAGCAAAGTTCCTCTGATTCGCTCCTTAAAGAATATCATTTGCTCTGCTGCAGTGGAATTGGAATGAGGCTCTTCTGGGTTCCGACGAGTTTAAAACGAGTTTTCCCCCAACACACACACTCACACACACTCACACACACTCACACTCACACACACACACACACACACACACAGGGCGCGGTGTTAAACGCCGACTATTGAACTGCTTATCTGAAAAGTTGGGGCAGCTTGGTTTATTTCAATCTGTCCGCGGATCTGTCCATGACTAATTTATTCTTTGTTGCATCGGAATGCCGAATGTGATTGTCTCAGCTTTGCGCGGTGCAGCAGGACGGATCGGCTGGCGTTGGCTTCCCCTGCCTTTGTTAGCAGTCAGCAGAGGTGCTGAGGAGGAAAATGATACAGATGCAGAACAATTACTCATCCTGACTCATTCGCAGTCGCTCTGCTATTGCTGCCATCTCTTACATGAGCTCATCGCCCGCCGCATCCATGCCTCGCGACGGTCCATTAGCTGACCTTTCCGAAAAAAGCCCCAGAGAGCTTTAAAAACTTTAAGAGGAACCGTCGTTCCGTTGCGTAATGGACACAAACTTCTGCTCATGGTACTTCTGCTGAATCGTTAACCAGATCAGAAAATCCGAGCTTCTCGAGCTTCTCGCCCGACAATTTAACAAAAACTGCTTCTAAATATAAAACCAAATGGGGTTCAATCACCTCAGGACCCGGCCTCGCACCCGAGCGAGGGGCATCACTGCGCTTGTTATCATCTCACCTCGTCAGCAGTCTGTTCTCACAACGTCCGCCTGTGTGGTTTAAATAGCAACGTCGCTCGTGAGTATATCTACCCCCCGATGGGCGTGGCCATCTCAAACAGGTGTGTTCAGGTGCATTTCTGGCATATTGCTATACAACCAGGTGCACCGCTGACTGAAAACAAGACGTCTGTCATTTTCTCGGTGGCGCCCCCTCTCCAACTGAACGCTATTAACTCTGACTGCATTTGTACAGAGAACGCAGAACCATAGAACCCACACTCTACCGTGGGTTCTCCATTCACATTAACAGCAGCGCATTGAGTCCTGGTAGCTGGACCGCTTAAATAGCAGTCCACCAAAGTCAGAGTGTCACCTGGTTCTTAAAGAATCAAGAATCAAGAAAATTTAATTATCATTAATATCACATGTGGTACATGTGGGACAAGAAGGAAATTATGGGTGACGGACCCATAACAAGATTACCCTGTTCGTTTAAAGTTATAATTTAAATTAAAATTTTAAAGGAGAAAATGAGATAAAATAAATACAGTATATAGATATGTGAAATAAATATAATAAAATATACAGCTATGAATATATATTTATAATATATATAATATAGAATATACAGCTACATATAAATATAATATAGAATATTTTAACTATAAATATAATATATAAATATACTGTATGTATATACAGTAAGGGCGGCACGGTGGTTTAGTGGTCAGCACGTTCGCCTCTCAGCGCTAGGGATTCCCGGTTCGAATCCCCATCTGGGTGGAGTTTCCATGTTCTCCCCTTGTCCGCGTGGGTTTCCTCCGGGTTCTCCGGTTTCCTCCCACAGTCCAAAAACATGGATCAAGATAATTGAGTTCTCTAAATTGCCCCATATAGAGTGTGTGTGAGTGAGTTTGTACCCAGCGATGGATTGGCGTCCTGTCCTGGGTGTATCTGCCCAGCGCCCGAAACTTTCTCCCCTGGATGGGCATGGGGAACCCCACCGCGACCCTAATTGAGGATAAAGCGGGAGATAATGAATGAATGAATGAATATATATACACATATACACACTATACATAAAAAAATGTAAAAAGTAGTGTACAATAGCTTTACAGTAGTTCTGTTGTGTATAATGAACTTGGGCGTTGGAGTCGGCGCCCTGCTCTCGATTTATCCAGTCAATGGCTAACGTCGTCCGAAGCCCCTCTGACCTGAAAAGAAATGTTGGCGGCTGTTTTAAATCGATACTGAACTCTTATTAGTAAAGGAAGCGTAGGTTCTGTCCCTGGGAAGTGGCATTTGTGCAGCGAACGAGAACATTTATTGGTCCCCGTGACGGAGACGTGGCCTTTGTGTGGCTCAAATTTATGGAGGGGAACCGAAGCGAAGTCGATGTTCCTTTGTTTGTTTCGCGGCGTGTGGTGCAGACGTCCTCACGGCACCATTTCAGATTATTCACACAGAACCATTTACAACAGAACATCTGTTAATAGCATCCCACAATCAACATGTGAAGAGTAAACACTTCACTTTTCGTCTTCATTCAACCCGAACTGCTGTCTGTTTAGCATTCTGGAATCCGGGCGGCACGGTGGCTTAGTGGTTTAGCATGTTCTCCTCTCAGCGCTGAAGATTCCCGGTTCGAATCCCAAGCTGGGTGTAGTTTGCATGATCTCCCCGTGTCCGAGTGGGTTTCCTCCGGGTTCTCCGGTTTCCTCCCACAGTCCAAAAATATGGATCAAGGTCAATTGAATTCTCCAAAATTGCCCCACATAAAGAGTGTCTGTGTGTGTGAGTGTGTGCCCAGCGATCGATTGGCGCTCTGTCCTGAGTGTATCTGCCCAATGCCCGAAACGTTCTCTTCTGGAAGGGCATGGGGAACCCCCCCCAACCCCGCGACCCTAATAGAGGATAAAGCGGATGATAATAGATGGATGGATATTGTATTAGAATTTGTGTTTTTAATACAGAAAAAAACACCATTAGGCTTGAGGTTAAGGAACCAGCTTTGTGACCTGAAGGTCCCAGGTTTGATTCCCAGTTGAGCAAGGGCACTTCATGGATGGGCATGGGGAACGCCCTCCCTGCGACCCTAGTAGAGGATAAAGCAGAAGACAATGGATGGATGGATAATAATGTCCACACATTTAAGAATAATTAGATAAATTTTGAATCCATTGTTTTGTGTTTGCAGAATCCGACGTGGCCAACTTTGATGGAAGTAGTTATTTGATCTACAAGCCATCCACCCAGCCCTCACCCAGAGACCTGCTGGCTCTGAACTTCAAAACGGTCCGTAACTCCGGGATCCTGATGAACATGGACGGGCAGCATGGACAGAGTCTCACTCTGGAGTTCCTCAAAGGAGAGCTGGTTCTTCACTGGAGAAAAGGTACCGAGAACCACGACGTTCAGTGGCTAATGGATTTCCCATCCGTGCCAGATTATTAGCTGTATGGACGGCTGTTTGCATTTCATGCTCGTGAAAGAGCCTTCGGGCTCGCTCTGTGATCCAGACTGGCACCACACCACTTCCCGCCATCTGCCCGCTTACCCGCCACAGAAGGCCAAAGCCGTTTCGAACAGTAGCCCTCAAACGTGCCAGCTCTGGCTCGCGCCCTCCGTCGCCGTGCCTGAGAAATACAGACGCCCGCTGCGTCTGGCACACCGCCCTGCAATAATCAACAGATCCACCGGCTGCATGGAGATGGCTCGGAACCCAGCGGCGTGAGAACCAATGGTTACGAACCGATCGAATGGACAAACCAAAACCCATGTCAGCCCCGTTCCCCCGCTGTGAATGCCGGGCCAGTTGGTGTCACCATTAGATTCAGTGTGTGTTGAATGATGGTTATTTGGAGGATTTCAGTCGCTTCCATCTCTAACCTCCTGATAAAATACAGAAAGCTATTTATGGAGACGCCAAAAAATTAAAAACCCGATAATTGGGTAAGACAGCTGTTCTATTGTGTGCGATTCGCTGGGTTGGGACGTTCTACACAGAGAAGATCTCTTTGGTTGGCGGCAGAGGTTCTGCATTATTCTGGCCACCATTAAACAACTTCCCGTATAACTTCTGATGGCGAGATGTGAGCACCATGTCCAAAACCCTGGGTTTAAGGTGAAATGCCTGCCTCATAAATAACCTCTATATAAACTGCCCCTATATAGCGTGTGTCTGTGTGTCTGTGGGTGTATCTGCCCGGCACCCGAAACAATTGTTAATTATTCATTCATTCATTATCACCCGCTTTTATCCTCTATTAGGGTCGCGGTGGGGTTCCCCATGCCCATCCAGGGGAGAACGTCTCGGGCACTGAGCAGATACACCCAGGACAGGGTGCCAGGGCACACACTCACTCACTCAAACACACTCTATATGGGGCAATTTGGAGAACTCAATTAACTTGATCCATGTTTTTGGACTGTGGGAGGAAACCGGAGAACCCGGAGGAAACCCACGCAGACACGGGGAGAACATGGAAACTCCACCAAGATGGGGATTCGAACCGGTAATCCCTAGCGCTGAGAGGAGAACGTGCTAAACCACTAAGCCACCGTGCCGCCCAGTGTTAATTATAATAAATAAAATAAATAATTATAGTTAAATTAAAAAGGGGGGGTGCAGTATTGGATAACGAGCAGGTTTCCACAGAGTCGCTGGTTCTTCATTAACTCTCATTTGTAAGTTCGTTTTGGATCAAAGCGTCCGCTGAACGCCTGAGTGTAAATTGTAGGGAGCAGTAGCTCAGTGGTCAGGACGTTGGGCTGTCCATCTGAAGGTTGGGGGTTCAAATCCCAGGTCCACTGAGGTTACCAGTGTGGGTCCTTGAGCGAGACCCTTGACCCTCATTGCTCCAGGGATGTTGTGATGAACCCTGTGCTCACCTTGTGAGTCGCTTTGGATAAAAGCGTCCAATAAATTACCAAAATGTAAATGTAATGTAAATGTTTGTCATTCGCTGTAAATGACGTCACCTCCAACATTCACGGCATTTCAGATTCAGAGTTAATGTTTAAATCAACGGCAAGGACGCCGTGATGCTGCCAAACAGAACGCTGAAGGCTGAGTGGAACCCAGATATGACTCCTACATTACGACCGGTTTCAAACTTTAATAAACAAAGATGTAAGGAAAGAGGTGGTGGGTTAACAGCAGAGGAGAGAGAGAGAGAGAGAGAGAGAGCATGAGAGAGAGCGTGAGAGAGAGTGTGAGAGAGAGCGAGAGAGCATGAGAGAGAGCGCGAGAGAAAGAGAGAGAGAGAGCATGAGAGAGAGCGTGAGAGAGAGTGTGAGAGAGAGCGAGAGAGCATGAGAGAGAGCGCGAGAGAGAGAGAGAGCGAGAGAGAGAGCATGAGAGAGAGTGAGAGAGAGAGCGAGAGAGAGAGCATGAGAGAGAGTGTGTGAGAGAGAGAGAGAGAGCATGAGAGAGAGAGAGTGCGAGAGAGAGAAAGAGAGTGCGAGAGAGAGAGAGTGTGAGAGAGAGAGAGAAAGAGAGTGCGAGAGAGAGAGAGAGAGTGCGAGAGAGAGAGAGAGAGAGAGAGCGAGAGAGAGTGTGAGAGAGAGAAAGAGCATGAGAGAGAAAGAGCATGAGAGAGAGAGAGAGTGCGAGAGAGAGAAAGAGCATGAGAGAGAGAGAGAGTGCGAGAGAGAGAGAGAGAGTGCGAGAGAGAGAGAGAAAGAGAGTGCGAGAGAGAGAGAGAGTGCGAGAGAGAGAGAGAGAGTGCGAGAGAGAGAGAGTGCGAGAGAACGAGAGTGAGAGAGAGTGTGAGAGAGAGAGCGAGAGAGAATGTGATAGAGTGAGAGAGAGCGAGAGAGAATGAGAGCGAGAGAACGAGAGTGAGAGAGCGAGAGAGAGAGCGTGCAAGAGAGAACGAGAGCGAGCGAGCACGAGAGAGAGCGTGAGAGAGAGAGCGAGAGAGAGGACGAGAGTGAGGGAGAGAGAGAGTGTGAGAGAGAGAGCATGAGAGAGAGTGTGAGAGAGAGAGAGCGTGCGAGAAAGAGAGGGAGAGCAAGAGAGAGAGAGAGAGCGAGAGAGGGAGTGCGAGAGAGAGCGAGGGGGAGAGAGAGCGAGAGAGAGAGCGAGTGCAAGAGAGAGAGAGTGAGAGAGAGCGAGAGAGAGCAAGAGAGAGAGAATGAGAGTGAGAGAGAGAGAGAGAGCAAGAGAGAGAGAATGAGAGTGAGAGAGAGAGAGAGAGCGCGAGAGAGAACGAGAGCGAGAGAGCGAGCGAGCACAAGAGAGCGCGAGAGAGAACGAGAGCGAGAAAGAGATAGCGCGAGAGAGAGAACGAGAGAGAGAGAGAGAGAGTGCGAGAGAACGAGTGCAAGAGAGAGAGAGAGAACGAGAGCGAGAGAGAGCAAGAGAGAGAGAGCAAGAGAACGAAAGAGAGAGAGAGTGCGAGAGAGAACGAGAGCGATAGAGCAAGCGAGAGAGCGAGCGAGAGAGCGAGTGAGCACGAGAGAGAGAGAGTGAGAGAGAGAGGGTGAGAGAGAGAGTGAGAGAGAGAGGGTGAGAGAGTGAGTGAGAGAGAGAGGGTGAGAGAGGAGGAGGAGGATGGCCGAGCGAGCCTGCCTCAAGCAAAACAAGGCAACACAGGGAGTTCTAACAGATTGTGAGAAAGCATCTTATCTGAGATCTGAGGACGTGAAGGTAGAACACTCGCACTGATGAGCCCACCTGCTGCATTCTCACTTATTCAATCCCTGATTGCACCGCGCGGGCGAGCGAGAGAGAGAGAGAGAGAGAGAGAGAGAGAGAGAGCGTCTGGAAATGGTTCTGCGAGGCCGTAACCCCGGCGCTCCTCCCCACGGTTCTCAGCACGCCGCCACAAACACCAGCAACTAAGAACACGCGGAACACCGGCGCTGAAGTCGTACTCTCCCAATTTCATCTCTGAAGTACGATGTCGCCGTGTGTGTGTGTGTGTGGGGGGGGGGATTCTCCAAATTGCCCCATATAGAGTGTGTGTGTGTGTGTGTGTGAGTGTGTGTCCAGTGATAGATTGGCGTCCTGTCCTGGGTGTATCTGCCCAGCGCCCGAAACGTTCTCCTCTGGATGGGCATGGGGAACCCCACCCCCCCCATGACCCTAGTAGAGGATAAAGCAGAAGATAATGGATGGATAATATATATTTAATATTATATTATGATTATAGTGTGGCACAGTGGTTTAGTGGTTTGGCATGTTCTCCTCTCAGCGCTAGGGATTCCCGGTTCGAATCCCAATCTGGGTGGAGTCTCCATGTCCTCCCCGTGTCCACGTGGGTTTCCTCCGGGTTCTCCGGTTTCCTCCCACAGTCCAAAAAACATGGATCAAGGTAAATTGAATTCTCCAAATTGCCCCATATAGAATGCCCCTAGAACCGTTTTATAAAAAGGTTTCATAAAGCGGCCCTTAATGCACTTTTTTTTTCTGGTTAAACCTTTTTAAACGTCCTGCGCTCTTCACGTCTCACAATCTGAATTTTATTCCTGCAGTTGTGATAATAACCCCGTCTTTGGCACCCCGTCTTTCACTCCTCGTCTGACGCCGGCTGATGCCGTTCCTAATGGTTTGTAATTTCATGTGGAGACGGCGACGGCGACGGCGTGTGGGAGTTCGTGGCTCATGCAGAACACTTTTAAGGTGCGGGCAGATAAAGTAACGCTGAGAGAGGACCGTCTGGCACCGACGCCGGAACCGAGGAGGAAAAAAAACACGGCGTGGCCGATTGAATAATCAGCACGAACGCATTAATTACGTTAGGCCTCGTTAACATCTGAGGACATGACGGTAATTATATATCAGCTGAAGACGTGTTGATGTAAACGCAGGTTACGGTCCTCAGAAAGCAAAAAAAAATTTACCTTTTTTTATTAATTTATTTTATTTTTTTGCTATAATAAACACTTGTCAAGTTGATTATAATTATTATATTATTTAATTATTATTACGTGGCTTAGTGGTTTGGCATGTTCTCCTCTCAGCGCTAGGGATTCCCGGTTCGAATCCCCATCTGGGTGGAGTTTCCATGTTCTCCCCGTGTCCTCCAGGTTCTCCGGTTTCCTCCCACAGTCCAAAAACATGGATCAAGGTCAATTGAATTCTCCAAATTGCCCCATATAGAGTGTGTGTGTGTGAGATAGACTGGCGTCCTGTCCTGGGTCTATCTGCCCGACAGCCCGATTCTATATCAGCTGAAGGCGTGTTGATGTAAACGCAGGTTTGCGGTCATCAGAAAGCAAAAAAATGGACGTTTTTAAAGATTTTCCTTGAAGTGGAAACAGCAGGATCCGCTGATGATGGATTTCATTAAAGCAGGAAACATCTCGGGATTTAAACTCTGTTTTTAATACGTTTGCTCGGGCTGCGGGATCTTCAGAGGGTTTTATTAACGTGGGTTCAGCTTATTAAATATGGAGCTATAGATATATTTTAATCTAGAACGTCACGCTTTACTTTGAAAAAGTTTTACACCTGATTTTATTTATTTATTTATTTATTTTCTTAAATTCTCTTACTGTTTTGTGTTTGCATTGTGCTTTCTATTGTTATAATTAATTAATAATTCATTCATTCATTCATTATCTCCCGCTTTATCCTCTATTAGGGTCGCGGGGGGGGGAATGGGGGGGGTTCCCCATGCCCATCCAGGGGAGAACGTCTCGGGCGCTGGGCAGATACACCCAGGACAGGGCGCCAATCCATCGCTGGGCACACACACACTCACTCACACAGACACACTCTATATGGGGCAATTTTGAGAATTCAATTGACTTGATCCATGTTTTTGGACTGTGGGAGGAAACCGGAGAACCCGGAGGAAACCCACGCAGACACGGGGAGAACATGGAAACTCCACCCAGATGGGGATTCGAACCGGGAATCCCTAGTGCTGAGAGGAGAACATGCTAAACCACTAAGCCGCCTTAATGAATAATTAAGAAAAAAAAAAAAACATTAAAAAGCGTTAAAGTTTAAACATCGCAGTTCGTATTCCATATTTTATCAGCACTTAGTTGTGTGTCCACCTCACAGTAAGAAGGTCCCGGGTTCGAATCCACCGATGATCATCTGGGTTGAGATACACAGAGCCGGTCACGAGTTTGGACAGGCCACCCTTTTGATTCCACATTCTGTACAGATGGACTTTGTAGTTCTACAGTTCCACTCTGTAGTCCATCTGGTTGTGTTCTACAGTACATACTGTGTCCTCTGTTCTAATGCTCAGAACCCCAATGGTACCACCACAGAGCAGGGATTATTGGGTGGGTGCATTATTCCTATCCCAGCGGTGTCACTGAGGTGTTTCAATGAAACTAAAACCCCCTCACTGCATCAGTGTCACTGCAATCCACCACCCAAATCCCAAATGATACCTGCTCTGTGATACGATGGAGCAAGAAGGGGGTGTGGCCTCCATCTGTCCTCCATGTTTCCTCCAGAAAACTCTCTTTAAGGAGACGGCAGACTGTCTGCAGTAGTGTGTGGGGGGGGGGTGTTGCAGAATCCCAGATCTAAGCATTAAGTATGGATGCATCAGTGCACCTGCAGCGCCGGCCCCAAACACAGATAAAAAGCAGCGTTGCGTCAGGAAGATCCGTCTTAAAACTGTGCCAAGTCAGATATGTGAACGCACCCCCGCCGGGGCGACCCGCTGACGGGAACGGCCCCGGAAACGAGAACGAGATTTAAATAAAAGTTACACCATCCAGACAGAACAAAGCTGTGTTCTGCATTTATAATAAAAATATTATACGAGAGACCATGATGTGAGCTTTATACCAAAAAAAACGGGACCAAAACACCCAGGACAGGGTACCAACCCATCGCTGGGCACACACTCTCACTCTATAGGGGCAGTTTATATAGGGGCAACAAATTCCCTTTGAATCCATCTTTTTGGACGGTGGAACCCCGGGAGAATTTGTTTCCTGTAATTTTATATATATAGATATATATATATATATATAGGCGGCACGGTGGCTTAGTGGTTGGAACGTTCTCCTCTCAGCACAAGGGATTCCCGGTTCGATTCCCCATCTGGGTGGAGTTTCCATGTTCTCCCCGTGTCTGCGTGGGTTTCCTCCGGGTTCTCCGGTTTCCTCCCACAGTCCAAAAACATGGATCAAGTCAATTGAATTCTCAAAATTGCCCCATATAGAGTGTGTCTGTGTGAGTGAGTGTGTGCCCAGCGATGGATTGGCGCCCTGTCCTGGGTCTATCTGCTCAGTGCCCGAGACGTTCTCCCCTGGATGGGCATGGGGAACCCCACCGTGACCATAATAGAGGATAAAGCGGGAGATAATGAATGAATTAATGAATATATATATATATATATATATTTATTTTTTTTTATTTTTTTTTTTAATTACCGAAATCTAAAAAAAAAATAAAATCAACATGTTGTTTAATCCCGATATTTACTATTTAATTTTACCTGACAGAATTGAGATTAATTAAGCGAACGCTGTGGAAACGGGGGGTAATTGGTACTTGGCCGGCTTTGTAATCCTCTTTAATAATTAATACATTTAGGGAGGCACTATTATTTCAGGCCGACCCATGGCTACGCGCCGTCATGAGAGAACGTTCTGCTATTCAGGAGCAGAACGCAGCTTAATAAAAATTTCATACCGACGCCAACAGCATCACGCAATGTGCTTTGAAAAATAAAATAGCAAACAACAAGTGCTGTTCTGTGAAACCTAACACAAACTTTCAGTCATTGGGGTCTGAACACATCACCCAACACCGCCGAGTTCTTCACGGAACTACAAACTTTCATTCATAAAAAAATTAATAAATTTATATTTATTATATTTATATATAAATTTATATATATATATATATATGGGTGGCTTGGTCGCTTCATGGTTGGCATGTTCTCCTCTCAGCGCTAGGGATTACCGGTTCGAAATCTGGGTGGAGTTTGTATGTTCTCCCCTTGTCCGCATGGGTTTCCTCCGGGTTCTCCAGTTTCCTCCCACAGTCCAAAAAAACATGGATTAAATGTAAATTGGATGCTCCGATTGCCCCAATATAGTGTGTGTGTGTGTGTTTGTGAGTATGCCCAGCAATGAATTGGCACCAGAAAAGTTCTCCCACGGATGGGCATGAGGAACCCCCCGCCCCCCACCCCCCACCCCCACGACCCAATTATAAGACTAAGTGTAAGATAATGAATAAATGAATGAATATACATCCAGCCGTGTAAATTGTGAAATGGAGAATAAGTGAAGCAGAATGGGGGCGTGTCCAAAGTTTTGACTGCTGCTTTGTATAGAACATGAATATTTATGAGCCGGGTCCTGGTCTGATTATGGGATGAGGTCTAAAGTGAACCATGGAGCACGGAGGAAATGAACTGTCCTACCTCGTTATGGCTTTTCGGAAAAATGTCTAATGAGAGCGGATGATGGAGAACGGGGTGAGGAACCCGGGGTGGAACACTCGGACCTTCAGGTGGGATTGGGTCGAGGGGGGGGGGGGGGGGTTTGAGTTTTCAGGCGACTCGCAGAACAGTTTCGCAAACAGAGGCCTCAGATCCAGTTAGCACGTTCGGGAACTTTGGGTTTGCTTTGCCCTTTAAAGCTTGAATATTAAAAGCCTACGGTCGTCGAGTTGCCCCCCCCCCCCCCCCCCCCCCGGGTAGAATGAGGCTGTAAACAGACTGTGTTCCGTGTCTTCGGGGTCAAAAGCCGGTGTGTTGCATGCAACTTTAATGAAAATGGGCTTTGAGTGCTCTTATCTCTGAGCCTACATGTTTGGGTTCCGCAGGCTTTTTTCACGAGCTGGTGGCGCTGGGCAGCCTGCTGGATGATCAACAGTGGCACAGCGTCAGCGTGGAACCGCTCCGAGGTTCCATCAACTTCACCGTCGACAAGAGCACCCAGCTACTCCAGCTCCACCAACACCAAAGCCACTTCGAAGCCAACGAGGTGCGTCGCTTCAGTTCAGAACCTCTCCATGTTCCATGTGTTTACTCCAGGTTCTCCGGTTTGCTTCCACAGACCAAAAACATGGGTTTAAGTTGAATTGGCTGCTCTGAATTGCCCCTATATGGTATGTATGTGAATGAGTGTGTGCCCAGTGATTGATTGGCGCCCTGTCCTGGGTGTATCTGTCCAGCGCCCAAAAACGTGTTCATAAAACGTAGCATGTTCTCCTCTCAGCCCTAGGGGTTCCCGGTTCGAATCCCAATCTGGGTGGAGTTTCCATGTTCTCCCCGTGTCCGCGTGGGTTTCCTCTGGGTTCTCCGGTTTCCTCCCACAGTCCAAAAACATGGATCAAGTCAATTGAATTCTCTAAATTGCCCCATATAGCGTGTGTCTGTGTGAGTGAGTGTGTGCCCAGTGATGGATTGGCGCCCTGTCCTGGGTCTATTTGCCCAGCGCCCGAGACGTTCTCCCCTGGATGGGCATGGGGAACCCCACCGCGACCCTAATAGAGGATAAAGCGGGAGATAAAGAATGAATGAATTGAAATTTATTTCACACCCGATGCTCCGTTGAGTTAAACGTTGAATGGATGTTCTGTAATAGTGTACTGCGTAACCAATCAGCTGTTGATGACTTGCCTGCAATTTGACGTCAGACTATCATTCTTTCACAAGATCAGTTTCGGGGGCGTGTCCGCAGGCGAGCCCCCGAGCGACACCTCCAGGATGAACTTCCACGGCTGCCTGGAGAACGTGCTGTACAACAACGAGAACGTGATCGGTTTGGCCAAAGAACGCCAACTGACTGTGAAGGTAAGAACAGACTGAGCAATGTCTACGACCGGAAATGAATGGTCTGACTAACGACCCAAATTAACAGCGCTCATTAAAGGGTTAACCGTTTCATCTGTCTGATGCACCATATCATTATATTTATATATTATATATTCATTCATTCATTATCTCCCGCTTTATCCTCTATTAGGGTCGCGGTGGGGTTCCCCATGCCCATCCAGGGGAGAACGTCTCGGGCGCTGGGCAGATACACCCAGGACAGGGCGCCAATCCATCGCTGGGTACACACTCACACACTCAAACACACTCTATATGGGGCAATTTAGAGAACTCAATTAACTTGATCCATGTTTTTGGACTGTGGGAGGAAACCGGAGAACCCGGAGAAAACCCACACGGACACAGGGAGAACATGGAAACTCCACCCAGATGGGGATTCGAACCAGGAATCCCTAGCGCTGAGAGGCGAACGTGCTAACCACTAAGCCACCGTGCCGCCTTATATATATTATATATTATTATTATATTATTATATATCATTATATTTATATATCCATCCATTATCTTCTGCTTTATCCTCCATCACTATCACTAGGGTCGCGGGGGGGGTCCCCATGCCCATACAGAGGAGAACGTTTCGGGCGCTGGGCAGATACACCCAGGACAGGGGGGCAAACTATCACTGAACACACACTCACACACACAAACACACTCTATATGGGGCAATTTGGAGAATTCACTTGACCTTGATCCATGTTTTTGGACTGTGGGAGGAAACCGGAGAACCTGGAGGAAACCCACGCAGACACGAGAAGAACATGCAAACTCCTCCCAGATTGGGATTCGAAACGGGAATCCCTAGTGCTTTGTCACTTTGACGCCTTATATATATATATAGTATATAGAGACCTGCGGTGGATATGGTGGGTATGGTGGGTATGATGGGTATGGTGGATATGGAGCGTATGGTTGATATGGTGGTTATGGTGGATATGGTGGGTATGATGGGTATGGTGGTGAATATGGTGAGTATGGTGGGTATGGTGGATATGGTGGGTATGGTGGTGGATATGGTGGGTATGGTGGATATGGTGGGTATGGTGGTGGATATGGTGGGTATGGTGGATATGGTGGATATGTTGGGTATGGTGGGCATGATGGGTATGGTGGATATGGTGGTGGGTATAGTGGGTATGGTGGGTATGGTGGGTATGGTGGGTATGGTGGATATTGTGGTGGGTATGGTGGGTATGGTGGGTCTGGTGGATATGGTGGTGGATATGGTGGGTATGGTGGTGGATATGGTGGGTATGGTGGTGGGTATAGTGGGTATGGTGGGTATGGTGGTGGATATGGTGGGTATGGTGGTGGATATGGTGGGTATGGTGGTGGATATAATGGGTATGGTGGTGGGTATGGTGGATATGGTGGTGGATATGGTGGGTATGGTGGATATGGTGGGTATGGTGGTGGATATGGTGGGTATGGTGGTGGATATGGTGGATATGTTGGGTATGGTGGGTATGATGGGTATGGTGGATATGGTGGTGGGTATAGTGGGTATGGTGGGTATGGTGGTGGGTATGGTGGATATGGTGGGTATGGTGGGTATGGTGGGTATGGTGGTGGGTATGGTGGGTATGGTGGATATTGTGGTGGGTATGGTGGGTATGGTGGTGGGTATGGTGGGTCTGGTGGATATGGTGGTGGATATGGTGGATATGGTGGTGGGTATAGTGGGTATGGTGGTGGATATGGTGGGTATGGTGGTGGATATGGTGGGTATGGTGGTGGATATGGTGGGTATGGTGGTGGATATGGTGGTGGATATGGTGGGTATGGTGGATATGGTGGTGGGTATAGTGGGTATGGTGGTGGATATGGTGGATATGGTGGTGGGTATGATGGGTATGGTGGTGGATATGGTGGGTATGGTGGATATGGTGGTGGGTATAGTGGGTATGGTGGGTATGGTGGTGGATATGGTGGATATGGTGGTGGGTATGATGGATATGGTGGATATGGTGGGTATGGTGGTGGATATGGTGGGTATGGTGGGTATGGTGGTGGATATGGTGGGTATGGTGGTGGGTATGGTGGATATTGTGGTGGGTATGGTGGATATGGTGGATATGGTGGTGGATATGGTGGGTATGGTGGATATGGTGGTGGGTATGGTGGATATGGTGGATATGGTGGTGGATATGGTGGGTATGGTGGGTATGGTGGATATGGTGGGTATGGTGGTGGATATGGTGGGTATGGTGGATATGGGAACGGCAATAAACCGCCGACTCAGAGGTGCGGATTGAACCTGGGTCTCCGGATCTGTGCAGAACTAATTCTAGTCTCCCTGGTTCTGCTGTTCTGTGGTATTAAAGTCTTATTGGAGTCGTGTGAGTGCAGTAGGTGGTGCAGCATGCTCTGTCTGCGGGATGTTCCGTTAATCTTTACATACTGCAGTTGAGTCTTAAATAAAAATAAAAATAAAACCATAACCATGACTCCCGCCGGCTGCTTACAACATTCTGTCATTGGTGCAGAATTTCAGCCAAAAATCAACATTAATTCATTCATTCATTATCTTCTACTTTATCCTCTATTAGGGTCGCGGTGGGGTTCCCCATGCCCATCCAGGGGAGAACATCTCAGGAGCTAGGCAGATAGACCCAGGACAGGACGCCAATCCATCGCTGGGCACACACTCACTCACACAGACACACTCTATATGGGGCAATTTTAAGAATTCAATTGACTTGATCCATGTTTTTGGACTGTGGGTGGAAACCGGAGAACCCGGAGGAAACCCACGCGGACACGGGGAGAACATGGAAACTCCACCCAGATGGGGATTCGAACCGAGAATCCCTAGTGCTGAGAGGAGAACATGCTAAACCACTAAGCCACCGTGCCGCCTCAACATTAAATCAACTCAACAAAATAAAACGTTCTGCTTTCGTGTAAAATCACAAGCGGAATGTCCTGAAGGCGACACAAATAGGCCACGCCCCCTTCCTGCTCCATCCTCTATGTCCTCCACTTACCATACAGATGGACTTTGTAGTTTTATAATTCCAGACTGTAGCCCATCTGTGTTCTGTGTTGGTTCTCGGTTCTCTGTTGGTCAGGAGCATCACAGAACAGGTATCATTTTGGTGGTGGATTGTTGATTGTCGGTTCTGCAGTGACACTGATGCAGTGAGGGGGGTTTATTTTCATTAAAAGTGACACTGCTGGGATAGGACTAATGCACCCACCCAATAACCCCTGCTCTGTGGTGGTACTATTGGGGTTCTGACCATTAGAACAGAGGACACTGTATGTACTGTAGAACACAAACAGATGGACTACAGAGTGGAACTGTAGAACTACAAAGTCCATATCTGCAGGAAGCGGAACTGAGAACCTGTAGCAGAAAGGGGGCGTGTCTGTCCGCATGTCTGCAGTGGTACCATGACGACGGTCTCGTTAATGCCTGAACGCGCTTGTCTGTTAAACTGACGGATACGGAAGGTTCTAAAGCGTCTGATGGTTTTTATTATGGTTCTAAAGCGTCTGATGGTTTTTATTATGGTTCTAAAGCGTCTGATGGTTTTTATTAGGGGCGGCACGGTGGCTTAGTGGTTTAGCACGTTCTCCTCTCAGTGCGAAGGATTCCCGGTTCGAATCCCCATCTGGGTCGAATCCCCATCCATGTTCTCCCCGTGTCTGTGTGGGTTTCCTCTGGGTTCTCCGGTTTCCTCCCACAGTCGAAAATATGGAAAATACGGAATAAAATATGGAATACGAACATCGATGTTGCCCAGCGATGGATTGGCGCCCTATCCTGGGTCTATCTGCCCAGCGCCCGAGACGTTCTCCCCTGGATGGTCATGGGGAACCCCACCGCGACCCTAATAGAGGATAAAGCGGAAGATAATGAATGAATGAATGAATGAACATCGATGTTTAAACTTTAACGCTTTTTTTTTATGTTTTTTTTTATTATTATGAATAATTTTTTATTAATTATTCATTAAGGCGGCACGGTGGCTTAGTGGTTTAGCATGTTCTCCTCTCAGCACTAGGGATTCCCGGTTCGAATCCCAATCTGGGTGGAGTTTCCATGTTCTCCCCGTGTCCGCGTGTGTTTCCTCCGGGTTCTCCGGTTTCTTCCCACAGTCCAAAAACATGGATCAAGTCAATTGAGTTCTCCAAATTGCCCCATATAGAGTGTGTCTGTGAGTGAGTGTGTGCCCAGCGATAGATTGGCGCCCTGTCCTGGGTCTATCTGCCCAGCGCCCGAGACGTTCTCCCCTGGATGGGCATGGGGAACCCAACCGCGACCCTAATAGAGGATAAAGCGGGAGATAATGGATGGATGGTTTTTTATTAGTCTTGTTTTATTGGGAGACGAAACACTAAATCAATTACAAATCCCGTTCATCATGATTTTAATCAGCCTGGCCTCCTGTTGAGGGACCTGATGCATCATTTACCAGAAAACATCATACCCCCACCACCACCCCCACCCACCCCACCACCACCCCCACCCACCCCACCACCCCCCCACGCCCCTGCCTCCAATTAATTATCATCGGCAGCGAATTTAAATGAATGATGAGGTTTAATCTCGGCTCCGTTTGCGAATGCGGATCTGAACCCTCCTCTGATTCAGGGAAACGTCTCGTTCGTCTGCTCGGAGGACGTGGACGTTCCGCTGACGTTCCTCGGCGCCGCCAGCTTCCTGCAGCTCCCGTGGACTTTGCATCAGGACGGCGTGTCGATGGGACTGCACTTCCGAACCTGGAACAAGGCGGGCCTGCTGCTGGGGTTCGAGCTGCAGCACCAGGCGGGGGCGCTGTGGGTGTACCTGAGCGAGGCCAGGGCGCGGCTGCAGGTCCAGAAAGCCGGCAGGGTCATGGCGGACATCACAGCAGGTCAGCGCTCGTCTCAAACGACACCATGGCTTTGTAATCAGTCGCTTAATTGGCAAGTTACACCTTTGCTACGTCCAATAGGTCGAACTGCACTGACTCACCAGCGCCTCCTACAGGGGGAGCCGCCAGCGAACCATACGGACACGACGCAATAAAACACATCATCCACAGATTTGGACTTTGGTTGAGGTTATCGGACTAAAGGCTCAGTTATTACTTTGCAATAAGACTATATATTAATTATTTATTTAATTAATATATTAAATATTTAATTCTATAGAGATATATAATTAGGGGCGGCACGCTGGCTTAGTGGTTTAGCACGTTCGCCTTTCAGCGCTAGGGATTCCCGGTTCGAATCCCAATCTGGGTGGAGTTTCCATGTTCTCCCCGTGTCCGCATGGGTTTCCTCCGGGTTCTCCGGTTTCCTCCCACAGTCCAAAAACATGGATCAAGTCAATTGAATTCTCAAAATTGCCCCATATAGAGTGTGTTTGAGTGTGTGAGTGAGTGTGTGTCCAGCGATGGATTGGCGCCCTGTCCTGGGTGTATCTGCCCAGCGCCCGAGACGTTCTCCCCTGGATGGACATGGGGAACCCCACCGCGACCCCAATAGAGGATAAAGCGGAAGATAATGAATGAATCAATGAATGGTGGCTTTGTAGTTTAGCATGTTCTCCTCTCAGCCCTAGGGATTCCCGGTTCGAATCCCAATCTGGGTGGAGTTTCCATGTTCTCCCCGTGTCCGCGTGGGTTTCCTCCGGGTTCTCCGGTTTCCTCCCACAGTCGAAAAACATGGATCAAGGTCAATTGAATTCTCCAAATTGCCTCATATAGAGTGTGTATGCGTGTGTGAGTGTGTGCCCTGTGACAGATTGGCGTCCTGCCCTGGGTGTATCTGCCCAGCGCCCGAGACGTTCTCCCTTGGATGGGCATGGGGAACCCCACCGCGACCCTAATAGAGGATAAAGCAGAAGATAATGTATGAATGTGAGCCTTAAATTAAATTAAATTAAATTAAATTAAATTAAATCCACCAGATATTGAACTTACAACTTTTATATTTGTATTGTAATAAAACCGTTAGTGGGCGGGACCATGTGTTCCAAATAAAGCCGTCGTGTTATTATAAGCTTACGTTGTGATGCGTTATGGGCGGCGTGTTGCATTCCTCACCTTTCTAAACGAATTTCAGGACGGATCACGTTCAGATGAACGTTAAGAAGTGATGCTGCCGACTAAAATAAGACGCTGGCGTGCAGATTGATCATGAATCCACATCGATGAGCCGCAACACGGCATGACGTTCCCGCGATGGCGCTGAGGTTGAATAAATAAAGCGCTGTACGCGGCGTGCAGCTCCCCAAATGAACGCCGCAGATCGCGATCCGTTCTGACTGGAACTCAATATTAATGTACTCGGGGCCAAAAATAAAACGGCTCACACAAACCCAGCTGCGTTCACATTCGGCCTCGGAATCAATTTCCACGAGTCAGCTAAAGAGAAAGATTGTTGCTACACGTTTTCATATATACAATATATCTAATATCCCCAAAATACTTCATACATCCATCATCTCCCCTTTATCCTCTATTAGGGTCGCGGGGGGGGGGGGGGTGGGTTCCACATGCCCATCCAGGGGAGAACGTTTCGGGCGCTGGGCAGATACACCCAGGACAGGACGTCTATCCATCGCTGGGCACACACTCACTCACACAGACACACTCTATATGGGGCAATTTGGAGAACCCAATTGACTTGATCCATGTTTTTGGACTGTGGGAGGAAACCGGAGAACCCGGAGGAAGCCCACAAAGACAGGGGGAGAACATGGAAACTCCACCCAGATGGGGATTCGAACCAGGAATCCCTAGCGCTGAGAGGAGAACATGCCAACCACTAAGCCACCGTGCCGCCCCCAAATTTTCTAGTGCAGCTGTAATAACTACATGAATTAGAGTAGAACACGGCGATATGTAAATGAAAGGAACCGTATTTGAGGACAGCGTGTTCTCACGCCACCTTCAGTCTGCTCTGCTTCGTGGATGGGATTTGGAATCGGAACTCCGACCTCATTTTTCTCGATTGTGTTTGGATAACTGTGTTACAGGGTCCGTCCTGAATGATGGGCAGTGGCACTCTGTGGATCTGAGCTCACGCCGAGGTCGCTTGATCCTGACGGTGGACAAATCTGATATATCCACAGTACCCACAGCCTATCCCGTCATTCCTGTGAACAGTGTATTTTTGGGAGGTACAGCACATCCGTCATGTAATCCGTGATCTGATTTCTGCTCCACCTCTTACAGTGTGATTATATAATAACAGAAGATATAGATCATGATAAATAATACATCATAATAATCTAAAAATAATGAGCCAGACACACGATTCCACTGAAAAAAAAATATATATATTCATTCATTCATTATCTCCCGCTTTATCCTCCACTAGGGTCGCGGTGGGGTTCCCCATGCCCATCCAGGGGAGAACGTCTCGGGCGCTGGGCAGACCGACCCAGGACAGGGCGCCAATCCATCACTGGGCACACACTCACTCACACAGACACACACTATATGGGGCAATTTGGAGAATTCAATTGACTTGATCCATGTTTTTGGACTGTGGGAGGAAACCGGAGAACCCGGAGGAAACCCACGCGGACACGGGGAGAACATGGAAACTCCACCCAGATGGGGATTCGAACCGGGAATCCCTAGCGCTGAGAGGAGAACGTGCTAAATATATATATATACGTGTGTGTGTGTGTGTATATATATGTATATATATATATATGTGTGTGTGTATATATATATATGTATGTGTGTGTGTGTGTGTATATATATATATATATACATATATATGTGTGTGTGTGTGTATATATATATGTATGTGTGTGTGTGTGTGTGTATATATATATATATATACATATATATGTGGCTGTGTGTGTATATATATATGTATGTGTGTGTGTGGTGTGTATATATATATATATATTATATATATATAGATATGTGTGTGTGTGTGTGTGGTGAACCGAGAGCATGTGTGTGATATATATATATATATACATATATATGTGTGTGTGTGTATATATATATGTATGTGTGTGTGTGTGTGTGTGTGTGTATATATATGTATGTGTGTGTGTGTGTGTGTGTGTGTATATATATATATATAACATATATATGTGTGTGTTTATATATATATGTATGTGTGTGTGTGTGTGTATATATATATATAATATATATATATATATTATATATATATATATATATATTATATATATATATATATACATATATAATGTGTGTGTGTGTATATATATAATATGTATGTGTGGTGTGTGTGTGTATATATGTGTGTGTGTATACACACACACACATATATATATATTTTTTTTTTTTCTCAGTCTGTCATCAGTGACTTCCATATTACATAAACCGAAAGGCCCTGCGCCCCCTGGAGTCCAGGCGTGCAATTTAATTACCTCCAGCGCACTAATTGGTGGCATGGCCAGCGGGAATCTCCGCTGCACAGAGATCACGTCAGAATGCCCTCGGCGTTTGCGGCGTCTCGCCGTGCGTCTCGCCGTGCGTCTCGCCGTGCGTCTCGCCGTGCGTCTCGCCGTGCCTCTGCCGCCGCAGCGCTGGGAGCCATGGTGGCTCGAGCAGAAAATGAGTTTTGCCAGAACTGGCCTTCAAACGGCGCGCGCACTGTGGCATGACATCAGAATGGCCCGTTATTTATTTGTAATCTAGCGCGGACTCCGTTTCTCCTGCGGGAAGCGAAACGCAGGAGCAGCGTTGGAACGTCCGGCGAGCCGAGCGGATCTCCGCTGAACCCCGAGCGTAATTGAAAAGCCTGGCACGGCCGTCAGAGAACTTCCCCGGTGATGATTATCCGGGGCAACCTGCGAAAGGCCATTACCTCATAAAACAAGTGGAATGAGGTTAAGAGCCGTGCTTAAGGGTTCAGCAGTCCAAGAAATTACAGTGCAGGAACCCCAACCAGGAACCCTATAGGTGACATTACAGTGTTCTAACCACAGGAGTCATCACTGCTGGAGGACATGATCCAAAATTAACCCTTTAATTGACTGCTGTGAGGCACAACATACAGTTTGGGACGCAGACCTGATCAGATTTATGAGAACAACATCAGAACATCAGATGGATGAACAGCACATTATCTTCCACTTTATCCTATATTAGGGTCGCGGGGGGGGGGGGGGGGGGGGGGGGGGGGGGGGGGGGTTCCCCATGCCCATCCAGTGAAGAACGTTTCGGGTGCTGGGCAGATACACTCAGGACAGGACGCCAACCTATCGCTGGGCACACACTCACTCACACAGACACACTCTATATGGGGCAATTTGGAGAACTCAATCGACCTTGAGCCATGTTTTTGGACTGTGGGAGGAAACCAGAGAACCCGGAGGAAACCCACACAGACACGGGGAGAACATGCAAACTCCACCCAGATTGGGATTCGAACCGGGAATCCCTAGTGCTGAGAGGAGAACATGCCAAACCACTAAGCCACCAAGCCAGCCTACATTACATTATATTTACATTTATATTATATTATTATATTGGGCGGCATAGTGGCTTAGGGGTTTAGCATGTTCTCCTCTCAGCGCTGGGGATTCCAGGTTCGAATCCCAATCCGGGTGGAGTTTGCACGTTCTCCCCGTGTCCGCGTGGGTTTCCTCCGGGTTCTCCGGTTTCCTCCCACAGTCCCAAAAACATGGATCAAGGTCAATTGAGTTCTCCAGATTGCCCCATATAGAGTGTGTCTGTGTGAGTGAGTGTGTGCCCAGCGATGGATTGGTGCCCTGTCCTTGGTGTACCCTCCTCCCCCCTCCCCCCCCCGCGACCCTAGTAGAGGATAAAGCAGAAGATGTTTAGGTTTGTCTTGACGACCCAAAACACATTTTTGTATAAACAGATGTTGGAACCAAAGCGTTCCTTTATAATGAATTCAGATCTCAGATTGAAGCATGTCGTCTGCTTGTCCCCCCCCTCTCCCCCCCCCCCCCCCCCCGTCCCTCAGGATGTCCGAGTTCCGGTGAGGAATGCAGGAACCCGTACACCACATTTCAGGGATGCATGCGCCTCATTCGTATGGATGAAGGCTTCGTTGATCTGATCAAAGTGCAGCAGATGCTAATTGGAAATTTCGGCGGCCTCCAGATGGACATGTGCGGGATCATCGACAGGTACGTGCCTCCTCGCAGGCGCGCCGCCGCGCCACCTTCAAATGCCTGGGTGTCCATCAAACCCGGCTCCGGCATGCAAATATGATCTTATAAGCTCGCTTAATTAGGCGGAGGATTGCCGCGGAATGCTAATGCGGCCACCTCGGAGCGAGATTGGATACGGTTGGCGGGCGGGTTGGGGTGGGGTGGGGTTTTGGGGTGTGTGTGTGGGAGGGGGGGGTGTGATGCTTATTAATGGTGCAGGATGAAATGTTTTTTTTTTTTTTTTTGTTGCTGTGCAATCAGAGAAAATAGAGGCGTCTGCACGGCGTATTCCGAATTTACGCTCGGATCAGCAAGTGCCCCCGCCGTGCCCCCGCTACCGTGCCCCCGCTACCGTGCCCCCGCTACCGTGCCCCGCCGCCGCCGTGCCCCCGCTGCCTCTCTGGTCTAATGGAGAACATCGTTCCGCTCATCTCGTAGGGTTTTTTTTCCCTCATCAGATCTTTTTCCTTTGAGATGTTCTTGTGGAGCGACGCTCTGGACGTTCTCGCTTTATTTGTTGGGTTCTTTGAGGAAAGGTGGACAGGTGACTCGGACCGAGCGCCTGGCGCAGCAGCGGGAGCTCTGACAGGCCCCGCCCCTGTGAAATCTGAACCGGTGCTTCTCTGGAGGTCCACCAGGGGCCTGGTGATGGATGCCGTCGCTTTATCCTCGTTTGCTCTTGTAGTTGTATAACCCTTACTGTAATTTGGAATGAAAACATTGACCCTGTATCAAGATGGTGGGGGGGGGGGAGGGGGGGGCAGTAGGGGGGGGGGGAGGGTGCCTAAGTTCTTAGACTGTCGGGGGGGGGGGGGGGGGGGGGGGGGGGGGGGTGCTGGATAAATAGAAATAAATAACGACTTCTAAACGACTTCACATGAGATTGTGTTTGAATTTATATCCATCCATCCATTACCTTCCCCATGCACATCCAGGGGAGAACGTTTCGGGCGCTGGGCAGATAGACCCAGGACAGGACGCCAACCTATCGCTGGGCACACACTCACTCATACAAACACACTCTATATGGGGCAATTTGGAGAACTCAATGGACCTTGAATCCATGTTTTTGGACTGTGGGAGGAAACCGGAGAACCCGGAGGACACTCACGCGGACACGGGGAGAACATGTAAACTCCACCCAGATTGGGATTCGAGAGGAGAACGTGCTAACCGCTGAGCCCTCGTGTAGTTGAGCCCTCTCCATAAAAACATGAGTTCAAGGTGAATTGGCTGCTCTATAATTGCCCCTATATAGTATGTATGTCAGTGTGAGTGTGCGCCCAGCGATGAATTGCTCAGCGATGTATTTGCCCCGGAACGTTCTCCGTTCTCCCTTGGATGGGCATGGGAACCCCCGCCCACCCTCCCCCCCCACCCCCCCGAAGCTAATGAGATGCGGCTGGCACTTTCCTCCAGTGAGAACAGAAGAGGCGTCCTAATTAGTCCGGCGTCTCCGATCATCTGAATATCTGTTTATAGAAAGTGTTGCTGCGACGCGAGGCCTTTATAATAAAATAAAATAAAATCAAATAAAATCAAATCAAATAAAATAAAACCCAAACGTAGAACCTCGCTCAGCTCACACCGAACTCAAACGCAGAGATTCAGATTTGGGGGATGTTTAAGGGCTCGGCAGGTTCCGTCGTTCCTTTAATGCGCTCTTCTTTGGGGCAGAACGTTTAACGACGCCGCGGCTAAATAAAAGCATTTCACACTGTTAACCGAACCCACGGTGAGCGTGCTCGGTGCGGAACGCGTTCAGCGGAACGTATCGAGCACAGCGCGGTTAGGAGACGGTCGCAGGCGCAGATTGCCTAATTAACTAAATTGTGCTTTAATTTGAGCCGGAGTCGGCCGCGGGGCCGGAGGCCGCAGAGCTAACGGAGCCCAAAAAGTTTTATATGACGAAGAAAATTTCAATACAAAGGATAATTATTCAGCTCCGAATCTTCAGATAATTAGTCCCGCTCAGGCGTGCGGCGAAACGCCGGTCACGTGACATTTCAGATATTAAATAGTAATTATTTAGTGCGTTAGGAAAATAAACTGGATCTGAGCATGCCCAGAGAACGTTTCGGGTTCCAGGCGAATACACCCGGAACAGGGCGCCAACTCTATATGGGGGCAATTTAGAGCAGCCAATTCACCTTGAATTCATGTGTTGCAACGTTTAGAGACCATTAATTAATTAATTTCAGAGTTTTTAAGGAGCATCAGATTGACTTTGTAATGTTTTTGTTAAAAGAGTGTTTCGTGACATCACAGTTTGACGGTGTATTTACATCCATCCATTATCTTCAGCCAGTGATAGATTGCCCCCCTGTCCTGGGTGTATCTGATAGGCGCCCCAAACGTTCTCCCCTGGATGGGCATGGGGAACACCCCCCCCAACACGCGACCCTAATAGAAGATAAAGCAGAAGATAATGAATGAATGAATGAATGAATTATCTTCCGCTTTATCCTCTATTAGGGTCGCGGGTTGGGGGGGGGTTCCCCATGACCTTCCAGGGGAGAACGTTTGGGGCGCTGGGCAGATACACCCAGGACAGGGGGGCAATCCATCGCTGGTCACACACTCACTCACACAGACACACTCTATATGGGGCAATTTGGAGAATTCAATTGCCCTTGATCCGGGCGGCACGGGGGCTTAGTGGTTGGCACGTTCTCCTCTCAGCACTAGGGATTCCCGGTTTGAATCTCCATCTGGGTGGAGTTTCCATGTTCTCCCCGTGTCTGCGTGGGTTTCCTCCGGGTTCTCCGGTTTCTTCCCGCAGTCCAAAAACATGGATCAAATCAATTGAGTCTCCAAATTGCCCCATATAGAGTGTGTCTGTGTGAATGAATGTGTGCCCAGCGATGGATTGGCGTCCTGTCCTGGGTGTATCTGCCCAGCGCCCCAAACGTTCTCCCCTGGATGGGCATGGGGAACCCCACTGCGACCCTAATAGAGGATAAAGCGGAAGATAATGGATGAATGAATTGCCCTTGATCCATGTTTTTGGACTGTGGGAGGAAACGGGAGAACCCGGAGGAAACCCACGCGGACACGGGGAGAACATGGAAACTCCACCCAGATGGGGATTCGAACCGGGAATCCCCAGCGCTGAGAGGAGAACATGCCAACCACTAAGCCATCGTGCCACCCATGGTGTATTTGATGTTTGTAATAATTTCAGTGGGTTAAGGTTGAGGTTCCGTTCTTCAGAATCACGTTCTCCGTCGCTCTCTGGTGCGCGGGAGGTCGGTCGTTCTCGAGCTGTCACATAGAATCGTTCGTGTTGTGTAATTAACGGAGATGTCCTCATAATTTTGGCCATTCTGTATCAAACTGGCAGATGTTAAAGCGTGACTTCACCTCCAAGAGCTCAGTGATTTAGTCGAAAGTACGCGATCAACCTGCTTGCCATTGCGCGTAATGTTTTTAGGGCCTATCCCAGCTGCTGCCTGTGGAAAGCCGCCGCATGCCGATTTCCCCCGAATCGTTTCCGTGCAGATGTTGCGTTTGAAACGGCTCACTCGGGCTTCCTCGTGTTCTTCCTCGTGTTCTCCCGCGTTGCCGCAGACCTGTTGTCGGTTCTCTGGTGGAGCAGCTGCGCGCGGAGACGAGCAGAAGTTGAATAATTAGACGGCGTTAATGGACTGCGGGGTTCAAACGAGCGCCGCAGTGCAGCTCGGATCAAACCAAGTGCACGCGCCCAATCACTGCCTCCTCCGTCCAGTGAAGGTGGAGGGTGCTGTTCTCCTGCTGCTGCTTGTGGAGGTGGTGGCGGTGGTGGAGGTGCTGGTGGTTGAGGTGGTGGTGGTGGTGGTTGAGGTGGTGGTGGTGGTGTTGGGGGTGGTGGTGGTGGAGGTGATGGAGGTTGAGGTGATGGCGGTGGAGGAGGTTCAGGTGGTGGTGGTGTTGGGGGTGGTGGTGGTGGTGGAGGTGATGGAGGTTGAGGTGATGGCGGTGGAGGAGGTTCAGGTGGTGGTGGTGTTGGGGGTGGTGGTGGAGGTGGAGGAGGTTGGGGGTGGTGGTGGTGGAGGTGATGGAGGTGGTGGTGATGGCAGTGGAGGAGGTTGAGGTGGTGGTGGTGTTGGGGTGGTGGTGGTGGAGGTGATGGAGGTGGTGGTGCTGGCAGTGGAGGAGGTTGAGGTGGTGGTGGTGTTGGGGGTGGTGGTGGTGATGGTGGTGGTGGTGGTGTTGGGGGTGGAGGTGATGGAGGTGGTGGTGATGGCAGTGGAGGAGGTTGAGGTGGTGGTGGTGTTGGGGGTGGTGGTGGTGATGGTGGTGGTGGTGGTGTTGGGGGTGGTGGTGGTGGTGGTGGTGGTGTTGGGGGTGGTGGTGGTGGTGGTGGTGGTGTTGGGGGTGGTGGTGGTGGTGGTGGTGGTGTTGGGGGTGGTGGTGGTGGAGGAGGTTGAGGTGGTGGTGGTGTTGGTTGAGCCGAGCCGAACCGATCCGAGCCGAACCGAGCCGAACCGAGTCGAACTGAGCCGAGCCGAGCCAGTGCCGCTGCCGGGCCGAACCGAACCGATCCGAGCCGAGCCGAGCCGAGCCGAGCCGAGCCGAGCCAAACCGATCCGAGCCGATCCGAGCCGAACCGAGCCGAACCGAACCGAGCCGAGCCGAACCGATCCAAGCCGATCCGAGCCGAGCCAGTGCCGCTGCCGGGCCGAGCTGAGCCAAACCGATCCGAGCCAGTGCCGCTGCCGGGCCGAGCCGAGCCAAACCGATCCGAGCCGGTCCGAGCCGAACCGAGCCGAACTGAGTCGAACTGAGCCGAGCCGAGCCAGTGCCGCTGCCGGGCCGAACCGAGCCGAGCCGAGCCGATCCGATCCAAACCGAGCCGAGCCGAGCCGAGCCGAGCCGAACCGAGCCGAACCGAGTCGAGCCAGTGCCGCTGCCGGGCCGAACCGAGCCGAGCCGAACCGATCCGAGCCGAGCCGAACCGAACCGATCCGAGCCGATCCGAGCCGATCCGAGCCGAACCGAGCCGAACCGAGCCGAACCGAGCCGAACCGAGTCGAACTGAGCCGAGCCGAGCCGAGCCGAGCCAGTGCCGCTGCCGGGCCGAACCGAGCCGAGCCGAGCCGAACCGATCCGAGCCGAGCTGAGCCGAACCGAACCGATCCGAGCCGATCCGAGCCGAACCGAGCCGAACCGAGCCGAACCGAGTCGAACTGAGTCGAACTGAGCCGAGCCGAGCCGAGCCAGTGCCGCTGCCGGGCCGAACCGAGCCGAGCCGAGCCGAACCGATCCGAGCCGAGCTGAGCCGAGCCGAGCCGGTGCCGCTGCCGGGCCTCCCGCCGTCCGGTCGAGACTCACGGTCCATTCGGCTGCAGCTCTTCACGGCGTCTGTCTGCTGTTCTGAGAAACGGCAGGTTCTGCTGTTCCACCGTTCATTCCATTTATTATTTTTATTTTTTTTTCCTGGCTGAAGGGTGGAGGGGGGTGAGGGGGGGTGCTCACGCCCAGCTGCCTCCCGGGGGCCGCTTCATTATTCCTGCAAATGGAACGAGCGAGCGAGTGTATCCGACACTGCGAGCTGAAAGTGTCTTCGGTTTCGCAAAAGACATTCACACTGCAGAGTGTTGATGGAGTTTTTTTTTTATTTTTTTTTTTTTTTTTTGAAGGCTGCACCGGCTCCTCCTCCTGCACCCTCATTAATATTTTGGGCTAATTGCTCCCAACTTTGAAATTTTTTTTTTTAAAAAAAACGAGTACGAGTTTCAGACGCTGTGTGTGTGACTCTGAAGATCAATAGAGGCATCGGTTCCTTTTATTTGGGGTGGGGTCAGTGAGGGTCTGTCCATCCATCCATCCTCCATCTTCTGGGGGGGGGGGTTCCCCATGTCCATCCAGGGGAGAACGTTTCGGGCGCTGGGCAGATACACCCAGGATAGGACACCAACCTATCGCTGGACACACTCACTCACACAGACACGCTCTATATGGGGCAATTTGGAGAACTCAATTGATCCATGTTTTTGGACTGTGGGAGGAAACCGGCGAACCCGGAGGAAACCCACACGGACACGGGGAGAACGTGCAATAAAAATAAAAAAATAAAAAATAATAAACGTGCAATACATAAATACAATTCAAACTCAGGTTATACATTCTTATGCACTATTGTAAATAAGATTCTTTCTTTCTTTCAAATTTTTTAAATTTTTTATTTATTTTTTTTGTAAATTGTAAATTATAGTGTTCTCTTTTAAATCTCTTTATCTGTGTAAATTTAAGTATGTGACACCGAAAAGTATGGCACCTTAATTTCGTTATACCTGATATAATGACAATAAAGATATTCTGATTCTGATTCATGCAAACTCCACCCAGATTTATATTTATGGGTCACACACTTTAGACTTTTTTTTATATATATATATATATATATATATATATATATATATATATATATATATATACATATAAATCAGTGATTCTCAATTATTTTCTGTTAAGCCCCCCCTAGGAAGAAGAAAACATTTTGCGCCCCCCCCCCCCCCCATCCCCCGTACATGACAAAATGGGATGAAAAAAGTATTTTTTACACGCCCACTGTAGTATCATTTGTCTATAAATTTGTTATAAGTACATCTCTTTTATATGTCTATTTATTAACAATAAAGAAAACAAAAAAGAAAGAAATATAGATCAACTTAGAACAAAGAATAATTTTATTAACTTTGTTTTTAGTTTGTAACAGAAACGAATGAAAACCTTATTTAAACTAGAAACATTTTTGAACTGACTGGCATGTGATACTGAAAATGAAATTAAATAAAATCAATAAATAATAATAAATTCAAATTCATCAGCGATATTAATTCTGGAGCACAATTTATTAACACTTACAGTTACAGTTACAGTTACAGCCAGGCGCTACGTTCGCTTCGACATTTAGCTTTCGCTTGACTTTTGTTGCTCTCATTATCTTCGTTTTCTCCGCCTTTCTCTCCGTCGTCCCTGTTCAATATTCTTCCATGTTGTATCTCGAGGGTTTGTTCAGTACACTTAATATCACTTGCACTGTGATATCTTGTTTTATGCGCCCCCCAAGGCACCGCACTGCGCCCCCCACTATTTGAGAAGCACTGAAATAAATGTATCCCACCCCCCACCCCCCCCACAGAACGATACTGTTTTCTTGTTAAATGTTTGTGTACATGTGATGCGTGTGCGGTGTGAAGGTGGCGCTGTGCGGGTGGAGGTGCGAGCGGGGTTTAGTAACCGTTGGAGGTGCGTTTTGTTTTTTTTGGTTTCGTTCCAGACGTGTTGATGCAAAAGAGGCTTAACACAACAAAACGGCTCCATATGTGTCGTCGACTTCGTTACCGAGAGCGTCGCCGGCGCGTTCAGCCCCATCTGCCTCGCCTCACCTCGAGGAAGAGGCGCCGCCGTTTGCCTCGCGTTGCCCTTTCCGCCGTTATCCCTCTCATCCACCCACGCCTTCTGTTTTAACCCATTAACATTAACGCCGGCTCCAGAAAGATGGGGAACATATGTCACCCTGCGCTCAGGGTCGTTGGCGGCTCGCTGGCTGATGGGGGCGTACGTGTGCGGTCATTATCGCCGTCGCTTACGTAGACTAGAGAAAGGCATGCACGCGTCGCCGGCCGTTTTATTAGATACACCGTCCTCAGACCTACGCTCACTGTCCGTGTTCTCAGTGCCACCGATTACGTAGATGTGTCCAATGTCCGGCCCGCGGGCCAATCACGGCCCTCGGTCAGGTTTCAAACGGCCCGGTCTTATAATGTGTTATTTATGGCTCGGCCACTCGGTCAGGATAAATAATTAAATAAACTGGTTAAATGTAATTCCGCCTGTCATCACATGGTGGCAGCACCATTCTAATACTATCTGTGTTGGCCTCAGAATTTCGTCGGATATTCCGAGGCCGCTAGGGGGCAGCAGAGGAGTGGCTTTAGACGATTTCTCGTTAGCCTGCAGTGAAAACAGAGACTCCTGACACTGAATATTTTACACTGAGGTAAAAAATATATCAGAAGGAGCTGTTGGCGGCGGCACGGTGGCTTAGAACACGGAACACGGAGACTCCACCCAGATTGGGATTCGAACCATGAATCCTCAGCGCTGAGTGGAGAACATGCCAAACACTAAACCACCCTGTTTATTTACATTTTACTTTTTTTTTTTTTTTTTTTTTGGAATGTAGTTTTATTGTGAGCGGCACGGTGGCTTAGTGGTTTAGCATGTTCTCCTCTCAGCGCTAGGGATTCCCGGTTCGAATCCCCATCTGGGTGGAGTTTGCATGTTCTCCCCGTATCCGCGTGGGTTTCCTCCGGGTTCTCCGGTTTCCTCCCACAGTCCAAAAACATGGATCAAGTCAATGGAGTCCTCCAAATTGCCCCATATAGAGTGTGTTTGTGTGAGTGAGTGAGTGTGTGTCCAGTGATAGATTGCCCCCCTGAAACGTTCTCCCCTGGATGGGCATGGGGAACCCCCCCCCCCCCCCCCCCCCCCCCCCCCCCCCCACCCCCCCCCCCCCCCCCCCCCCGCCCCCCCCCCCCCCCCCCCCCCCGCAATCCTAATACAGGATAAAGCTGAAGATAATAAATGGATGGATAGTTGTATTGTTGCTCTAACTTAATCAGAACCGTTCCTCCGTTACGTTCTCCAGAGAATTGCAGAATTAAAAGCGCGGTCGGCGTGCAGTCAACGTTCTGTAACGTTTATTTAACGTTCTCTCTTTGTTCCCCCCCCCTCCTCACCAGGTGCTCGCCACATCACTGCGAACACGGCGGAAAATGCACCCAATCCTGGAGCACGTTCCACTGTGACTGCGCCAACACCGGCTACAAGGGGGCGACGTGCCACAGCGGTAAGAGCCATCGGCAATCGCGCTCACTGTGTGTCATAACAACAACCCCGCGCTGGAAATGCAGTATACGAGTCGAAAGGTAGGGGGCGCACATTGCTAAGGTGCAAATTGCTCAGTAAAGTGCTAAGAAATACGAAATAGAAAATATTAAAATAATAAATAAATTTACAGGGCGACACGGTGGCTTAGTGGTTTAGCATGTTCTCCTCTCAGCGCTGGGGATTCCAGGTTCCAATCCCAATCTGGGTGGAGTTTCCATGTCTTCCCCGTGTCCGCGTGGGTTTCCTCCGGGTTCTCCGGTTTCCTCCCACAGTCCAAAAACTTTTTCAAGTCAATTGAGTTCTCCAAATTGTCCCATATAGAGTGTGTTTGTGTGAGTGAGTGTGTGTCCAGCGATAGATTGCCCCCCCTATCCTGGGTGTATTTGTCCAGTGCCCGAAACGTTCTCACCTGGATGCCCCCCCCCCCCCGAAACCCTAGGATTAGGCGGGAGATATTGGATGGATGGAATTATTCATTCATTCATTCATTCATTATCTCCCGCTTTATCCTCTATTAGGGCCGCAGGGGGGTTCCCCATGCCCATCCAGGGGAGAACGTTTAGGGCGCTGGGCAGATAGACCCACACTCACTCACACAGACACACTCTATATGGGGCAATTTTTTTTGCGAATTCAATTGACTTGATCCATGTTTTTGGACTGTGGGAGGAAACCGGAGAACCCGGAGGAAACCCACGCGGACACGGGGAAAGACATGGAAACTCCACCCAGATGGGGATTCGAACCGGGAATCCCTAGTGCTGAGAGGAGAACATGCCAAAGCACTAAGCCACCGTGCCGCCTGGATGGAATTAATTTACAAAAAATTAATATTAAGCCCAAGAAAGGGGCATTGTTTAAAAGTTCGGTTAATTATTGCAGAATAATTATAATAATTATGAGGTAATGATTAATGACGCGACGGCGAATGCACGGCGTAACCAAAGGTCAGGTGAGAGACTTTCTTTATATTTGTATTTTTTAATGTTATTTGGAACAGTGGCGCCACCCCCGTGTTCGGCGGCGCGCCTACGTTTGGCGATCTAAATGAACGCTACAGTTTTTTTTGCCCGCCGTTGACCGTTTATTTCAGGCTTGAAGGTCACATGATCAGAACACTTAGAACGCCGCCTGTTCCCGCCCTACGGCGTCCAAACAAAGACCGTGACCCAAGGTCAGACGCTTATCAGCAAGCTGGCAGTTTCCGTGCTGCCACGGCCAAAAAGCATCATCATCAGTTTGGAATATGGCAGCGCCTCCAGTGATCACGAGTTGGGGGTGGGGGGGTGAGAGGGGTGAGGGGGGTGGGGGGTCTTTTAAAGGCAACGTTGTCAAAGTATTTGCACACTGGAGTTTCAGCCGCGGCGGTCGGGCGTCGTCTCCGCGGCGGCGTCACGCTCAGAAATCGGAAGGTGAATGGAAGGAGGTCATTGTGCATGGGGGTGCGGATGGGGGGGTGTGGGGGTTGGGGGGGTAATTAGATTTGCTAAAGTGCCGTCAATCGGAAAAAACCTGTGAAAGAACAGCTGGGGGCGCATTTCAGCTAAAGAACCGAACGGAACCGGAGACGGAGCTCCATCATGCCCGACGCTGAGAGGACGTCGAACCGTTGGCGTCATTGTCCTCAGGAGCTGCATTTTAACTTTAGGTTTGGTTTCTAAGCTGAAGGTAGCTGTCATGAGTTAGGCCACGCCCCCTTATTAAAGATTCAAGAAAATTATATATAGTATAGATATGTAACATAGAATATAGGGCAGCACGGTGGCTTAGTGGTTTAACATGTTCTCCTCTCAGCGCTGGGGATTCCCGGTTCGAATCCCCATCTGGGTGGAGTTTCCATGTTCTCACCGTGTCCGCGTGGGTTTCCTCCGGGTTCTCCGGTTTCCTCCCACAGTCCAAAAAACATGGATCAAGGTCAATTGAATTCTCCAAATTGCCCCATATAGAGTGTGTCTGTGTGAGTGAGTGTGTGTCCAGCAATAGATTGGCGCCCTGTCCTGGGTGTATCTGCCCAGCGTCCGAGACGTTCTCCCCTGGATGGGCATGGGGAACCCCACCGCGACCCTAATAGAGGATAAAGCGGGAGATAATGGATGGATAGATGTTTAGTTTAACGTCTCATTGCATTCTGGAATGAAAGCAGAGAGGTCTTAAGGGTTCCCCATGCCCATCCAGGGGAGAACGTTTCGGGCACTGGGCAGATACACCCAGGACAGGGTGCCAATCCATCGCACGACACACACTCTATATGGGGCAATTTGGAGAACTCAAATGACCTTGATCCATGTTTTTTGGACTGTGGGAGGAAACCGGAGAACCCGGAGGAAACCTACGTGGACACGGGGAGGACATGCAAACTCCACCCAGATTGGGATTTGAACCAGCGCTGAGAGGAGAACATGCCAACCACTATCTATTTATCTATTATCTTCCGCTTTATCTATCTATTAGGGTCGTGGGGGGGAGGGTTCCCCATGCCCATCCAGGGGAGAACGTTTCGGGCACTGGGCAGATACACCCAGGACAGGGTGCCAATCCATCGCACGACACACACTCTATATGGGGCAATTTGGAGAACTCAATTGACTTGATCCATGTTTTTTGGACTGTGGGAGGAAACCGGAGAACCCAGAGGAAACCCACAGAGACACGTGGAGAACATGGAAACTTTTGTGCTGAGTGGAGATGAGTTGAAGCCCAAACGAAGTTATGAAGCTAAAAGATAACGATGATGACGGGAGGGGACGCATGTCACCGAGCACGGGACATAACCTCCCCCCCCACGCCCATCCCGTTTTTGGGTTCTGACACATATCGAGCTGTTTGCTCGGCGGGCCGCGTGTGGAACGTCTAATGAGGCCTGTCGCACTTCATTATCTCAGAACCGAAATACACGTTGGAATGGATTTGCACCCCGCCCGACGCTCGCCGTGTCTTTGCCTCCGCCTCGGTTTGATTTGTCTTCTCCGTCGTTCTCCGTCCTCGCCAGCCATCTACGAGGCGTCCTGCGAGGCGTACAAGCACCGAGGGAACACGTCCGGGTTCTATCATGTGGACGTGGACGGGAGCGGACCCATCAGACCTCAGCTTGTCTACTGCAACATGTCAGGTGAGCCTTGACGTTAGCACCACACGCGTCCTCCTCGGGTTCGTTAACGTCCTTCATTGATTAAATGTTGACCTTTGCTGCCTCTTTACATTTAATGTACCGTTCACGATAACACAATAGGACACGCCCCCTTTCCGCTCCACTTATTGTCCAGGTTCTCAGTTCCGCTTCCTTTAAAGATGGACTTTGTAGTTGTCCAGTTCCACTCTGAAGTCCATCTGTTTGTTCTGCAGTACATACTGTGTCCTCTGTTCTAATGCTCAGAACTCCAAGAGTACCACCACAGAGCAGGCGTTATTTGGTGGGGGCATTAGTCCTATCCCAGCAGTGTCACTGAGGTGTTTAAATAAAACTAAAACCCCCTCAGCGCAACAGTGTCACTGCAATCCACCACCCAAATGATACCTGTTCAGTGATGCTGACCAATAGAGAACCGAGAACCAACAGGGGACTAACAACAACAAAGAACACAGATGGACTAGAGTCTGTAATTGTACAACTTCAAAGTCCATCTGTATGGTAAGTGGAGGACATTGAGGATGGAGCCAGATGGGGGCGTGGCCTTCATCACCGGTGTTTTTTAAAACTGCCGAGTCACAGGTGAGACCAAAGTCCTGCAGAGTCGCCGGTTAGATTTTCAGATTGGTACAGGGTCAATAACAGGGTTAAGGGTCTTGCTCAAGGGCCATCATTGGTAACTTTGGGATTTGAACCTCCAATCTTCAGATTAAGAGCCCAACACCTCAGATGCTGAGGAAGCACACACTTCAGTGTGATGTTCAGCATGTTAGAATTCATCCGCAGCATCAGGACCGGACTGCTGCCCGTCTGTGGATGAGAGATGACTGAGTTCATATCGAGACCGCTGGTTTTAATATGATAGAGGGCGTGGTAGTTCAGTGGTCAGGACGTTGGGCTGTCCATCTGAAGGTTGGGGGTTCAAATCCCAGGTCCACTGAAGTTACCAGTGTGGGTCCTCATTGCTCCAGGGATGCTGTGATGAACCCTGTGCTCACCTTGTAAGTCGCTTTGGATAAAGGCGTCCAATAAATGACCAAATGTAATATGAGACAATAAGACTTTATTGAGATCCCGTCTAAAACTCAAGAGGAGACATGTTGTCTCATTGTTGTTCTGGAGAAACGAACAGAGACGTTAGTGAGATCTCCAGTCTGAGATGGAGCTCCTCTGGTTAAAGCTGTATACATCTGTATGCACTCATTCATTCATTATCTTCCACTTTATCCTCTATTAGGGTCGCGGTGGGGTTCCCCATGCCCATCCAGGGGAGAACGTTTCGGGCGCTGGGCAGATACACCCAGGACAGGGCGCCAATCCATCGCTGGGCACACACTTACTCACACAGACACACTTTATATGGGGCAATTTTGAGAATTCAAACCGGAGAACCCGGAGGAAACCCACGCAGACACGGGGAGAACATGGAAACTCCACCCAGATGGGGATTCGAACCGGGAATCCCTAGTGCTGAGAGGAGAACGTGCTGACCACTAAGCCTCTGTATGCACTGCATTTTGCATTTTTGGGGCAATTTTGAGAACTCAATTGACTTGATCCATGTTTTTGGGCTGTGGGAGGAAACCGGAGAACCCGGAGTAAACCCGCACAGACACGGGGAGAACATGGAAACTCCACCCAGATGGGGATTCGAACCGGGAATCCCTAGAGCTGAGAGGAGAACGTGCCGACCACTAAGGCACCGTGCCGCCCCGCCAAATATTATATTATTATTATTAATATAATAATAATAATAATAATGATGATATTTACAAGCCGAATGGAAATGTATGTGAGGTCCCCACGTTGCATGAAAACGCGTGTGTTTAATGTTGTATAGTTCAATATTGTTTAACTGTCTGTTGGGTCCGTTGAGAGCGTTCTCTACCCACGATGCACTGCGCGCCGTGCCGATGTACTTGCTTTGTGCTGATGATGAATCGCGTCGCCGTCAAAATGCAAATCCGGGAGAGTAAACACGTCCTGCCTTGTCGACTTCAATTTAGCCGGGCAGACGCTCTCGTGTAAACGGGCCGCTCTCTCCGGCCGTCCCTTCGAGTGTTATCCGGCGCGGTTTGGGACCCGACGCCGCTTGTAGCTCGTCAATAAAAGGTCACGGTAACAATCCCCGCGCGCCCGTTCGGGCCTCGTTATCGTCGGTGTAATTAGGCATAACGCTTCCCTCTCTGTCTGTCTGTCTCTGCTGAACCGTTCCAGATAAAGCCTGGATGGTGATCCAGCACAATAACACCGAACTCACCAAACTGCGGGCCCCCTCGGGGGCCGCCCGGCACTCCGTCTCCTTCAACTATTCGGCGGACGCGGAGCAGCTGGCCGCCGTGATAACCCGCGCTGAGCGCTGCGAGCAGGAGCTCTCCTACCACTGCAGGAAGTCACGTCTGCTGAACACGCCCGGTACGTCCCGTTTATTAAGGATATGGATCGGTGGCTTAGTGGTTTAGCACGTTCTCCTCTCATCGCTAGGGATTCCCGGTTCGAATCCCCATCTGGGTGAAGTTTCCATGTTCTCCCCGTGTCCGCGTGGGTTTCCTCCCACAGTCCAAAAACATGGATCACGTCAATTGAGTTCTCCAAATTGCCCCATATAGAGTGTGTCTGTGTGAGTGAGTGTGTGCCCAGTGATAGATTGGCGCCCTGTAAAAAAAAATAAAAAAATAAAAAATAATAAAAAAAAATATTATTGCCTCTCCTCGGATTCGAATCCCAATCTGGGTGGAGTTTGCATGTCCTCCCCGTGTCCACGTGGGTTTCCTCTGGGTTCTCCGGTTTCCTCCCACAGTCCAGAAAACATGGATCAAGTCAATTGAAGGCTCCATATTGCCCCATATAGAGTGTGTCCGTGTGAGGGAGTGAGTGAGTGTGTGTGTGCCCAGCGATAGATTGGCGCCCTGTCCTGGGTGTATCTGCCCAGCGCCCGAAACGTTCTCCCCTGGATGGGCATGGAGAACCCCCACCCCGCGACCCTAATAGATGATGAAGCAGAAGATAATGGATGAATGAAAGGATCTGAGCGGCGTGTGAAGCCTCCTCAAAGTCGCGGTTCATCTTTGGGAGCGCTCGCAGAGTGCGGCGCCTCCATCACAGATTGATGGTTTCCGTCGTCCTGACGATCGTTAACGAACTGGTTCTCGTCATAGTGCATTAATTTGTGATGCACGACGTAACAGTTAATGTAAGCCACTGTCATAGATATTTAAATATACTAGATTATAATATCATTAGCAGATCTCATGCAAAAAACATAAGTGAGGCATATTTAAGGTAATGAAGCGCATTTATTATTATGTTTGTTAAACCTTTAGGAACAATGGCACTTAGGAACAATAAGAACGTATAGATGTCAGGTTAAAGGTATGCTGTGTAACTTCCATCCATCCATTGTCTTTTTGTGGGGGGGGGGGGGGGGGTTCCCCATGCCCATCCAGGGGAGAACATTTCGGGTGCTGGGCAGATACACCCAGGACAGGATGCCCCACTATTACTGGGCACACACTCACTCACTCCCTCACACGGACACACTCTATATGGGGCAATATGGAGCCTTCAATTGACTTGATCCATGTTTTCTGGACTGTGGGATGAAACCGGAGAACCCAGAGGAAACCCACGTGGACATGGGGAGAACATGCAAACTCCACCCAGATTGGGATTCGAATCCGAGGAGAGGCAATAATTTATTTTATTTTATTTTATTTTATTTTTTTTTATAATGGAATTGAAGTTTGTAGTTCCATGAAGAACTCCAGCAGGGTTGGGTGATGTGTTCAGGCCCCAATGTCTGAAGGTTTTGTCCCCAGATTGGGATTCGAACCGGGAATCCCTAGTGCTGAGAGGAGAACATGCTAAACCACTAAACCCAGCTGTGAGATTAATTCAGAATTCATTCATTCGCTTATAAAGAAACAAAATAGATAATCATGATATTGGGTGGCGGCACGGGGGCTTAGTGATTAAGCACATTCGCCTCTCAGCGCTAGGGATTCCCGGTTCGAATCCCCATCTGGGTGGAGTTTCCATGTTCTCCCCGTGTCCACGTGGGTTTCCTCTGGGTTCTTAGGTTTCCTCCCACAGTCCAAAAACATGGATCAAGTCAATTGAATTCTCAAAATTGCCCCATATAGAGTGTGTCTGTGTGAGTGAGTGTGTGCCCAGAGATGGATTGGCGCCCTGTCCTGGGTCTATCTGCCCAGCGCCCGAGACGTTCTCCCCTGGATGGGCATGGGGAACCCCACCGCGACCCTAATAGAGGATAAAGTGGGAGATAATGGATGAATGAATGAATGATATTGGGTCGTATCTTGGCAATCTTCATCGCACTGGCAACCGCCTACCGTGCAGCTTGATTTGGGGCGTGTCTCTGTCTCTGCGATCATAATGACAGTAAACCACCCCGTAAACCCGAACCCTGTGCCGAGGTGAAAGCCGTGGACGCTGCTCTGCGCAGAACTTTGGGTTGATTATGGTTTAATTTCTCTCCGGCTCGGCTGTTTAATCCTGGGTGTTTACCTCCACGGCGTTTTTTAAAGGTCAGGCCATTCGATAATTGTTCTCGTGGCCTTCCGAACAAACGGGAGACGCCCGAGCACTCTGCCATAAATCGCTGCCCATTAGCGCTCTCATTACGCAGGATGCTGATGAGCAGAGGAGAAAGATGGTGTCGGAGATAAATAAATAATGCTCCAAATGCCAGATGAAGAGTAATGAGAGCGTGCAGTTTTCCCCGACGCTGAGGCAGGCGGCGGGAGACGGATGGACGTGAGCGAGGTGAAGGCAGAGACCAATCAATGCCAATCTCTTTTCCTGGTGGTTTAAAAAAAACAACGAGTTCTGCTGAAGGTGCCGAACTTTTAATTCATGGCTTGCCAATTTGTTTACCGCTTTCATCCGTCCGTCCATCCATTATCTTCATCTGTATCCTCTATTAGGGTCGGGGGGGGGGGGCGTCTCGGCCGCCGTGCAGATACACCGAGGACAGGGGGCAATCTATCACTGGGCACACACAGACACACTCTCTATGGGGCAATTTGGAGAACTCAATTGAACTTGATCCATGTTTTTTGGAATGTGGCAGGAAACCGGAGAACCCGGAGGAAACCCACGCGGACACGGGGAGAACATGCAAACTCCACCCAGATTGGGATTCGAACCGGGAATCCCCAGAGCTGAGAGGAGAACATGCTAAACACTAAGCCCCTAACAGAAACATTTGCTATTTAATTAATAAGTATAGAAAATTAGGCTTTAAAACCTGATTGGTTATCGATAATGATTGATTATACTGAGGTTCCGCTGGTTCCTCTCACACTCTTGTGGTGTTCTAACGTTCTGGTATAAAACATCTTTAAGGCATCAAGGGCAATTGAATTCTCCAGATTGCCCCATATAGAGTGTGTCTGTGTTCTACCAGGTGCTTTACTCACCGGCATCAGCTGCCTGCATAATAGCGTCAGCTGAGATGTTTGTATGATGATGCCGCTCGGCTGTTCCAGATGGCGCACCCTTCACCTGGTGGGTGGGCAGGTCGGGAGATGCTCATACGTACTGGGCAGGAGCCACTCCGGGCAGCCAGGGCTGCTCCTGCGCCGTCCATGCCAACTGTGTGAACCCCCAACACTTCTGCAACTGTGATGGAGACCTGGATGAATGGTACGGATGTTCCGTAACAGAGTACACGACTTTCAACTTTAGACTTTTGGTTCTATTTATTTATTTAATTAATCTACTGTATCAAAACAAGAACCCTTAATGACATCAAGCATTATTATTATTATTATTATTATTATTATTATTATTATTATTACAACTACTATAAATATTATTATTATTATTGTTGTTGTTGTTGTTATTATTATTACAGCTAATATAAATATTATTATTATTATTAATTTATTATTAATATTATTACAACTACTATAAATATTATTATTATTATTATTATTATTATTATTATTATTAATATTATTACAACTACTATAAATATTATTATTATTATTTTTATTATTATTATTATTATTATTATTATATTATTATTATTATTATTATTAATATTAATATTATTACAACTACTATAAATATTATTATTATTATTATTATTATTATTATTATTAATATTATTATTATTACAACTACTATAAATATTATTATTATTATTATTATTATTATCGTTGTTGTTGATATTATTATTCATTAATTTATTTTCTTCTGCTTAATTCTTTACTAGAGTCGTGGGGGGAGGGGGGTGCCCCCATGCCCATGCAGGAGAGAATGTTTTGGGTGCTGGACACACACTCACACACACACACACACACAACACACTATATGGGGCAAGTTTTAATTTACCTTGAATCCATACATTTTTGGACTGTGGGAGGAAACTGAAGAACCCTGTGGAAACCCACACGGACATGAGGAGAACATGCAAACTCCACCCAGACTGGGATTTGAACTGGGATTTGAGAGGATAACTATTATTATTATTTATTAATTATTAATTAATTATATTAATTATTTTGGCCTATTAAGGGTCACGTTTCGGGCGCCAGACTGATCCATTACCACTCACTCTCTCACAGACACACACAATATAGGGGCAATATACTGTATAAAAGCAGCCATTTCACCTTGAATCCATGTTGTAGGACTGTGGGAGGAAACAGGAGAACCCGATGAGAACCCACACAGAGAACATGGAATGTAATGATGAAGATACCGAGTACAAAACGATGTCCGGACTCCTGAAAGACCTCATGACGTGAATCTGAATGCGTGAAGTGTTTGTGATGTTCTTCGTTTTCATGTCGGAACCTTTCAATTGAACAGGGTGAACGATTCCGGCGTTCTCGCTCATAAGGAGCACCTCCCGGTCAGACTGTTATCGGTGGGCGACGTGAACAGACCTGGTTCCGAGGCGGCGTACCAGCTGGGTCCTCTTCAGTGCTATGGCGACAGTAAGTACCAAACTCTGAAAACTCGTCTTCAGGAGAACCGGAGTCCAAAACCCCGAGGGACATGAATTTAATGTTCTAAACTGTTTAAGCTGAGCTACGGAACCAATCAGGTCATTTCCTTCTGAGTTCTCTCAGGCCGTTCTGACTCGAGTAGACGCTCATGTGTGGAGACCGCTGGAGATTTGCAGGATCTCACACTGGAACCAACAATTACATCAAGGTCAAAAGCCTCACCTGCCGGGTCTTTAGGCGGGTTCTCATTAGGGGGGTCGCCACAGCAGACGAGATACCAACATCAGAACGGACACAGTTACACAGTTATACACCAGATGTCCTAGATGCATAGAACCTGCACGGATACATGCGTCCCTGATGGTGACAACAATTGAAGCGTTCACATGTCTCCAGGTTCTCCAGGTTTTCAGCATGGGTTTAAATGTGGGAGGCCCTGCACAGGGAGGACATGCAGACGCCATGATCGCACCTGGGTGGAGGCGGTATCCGCCGGGTCCACATGTTGCCATGACAACGTCGGAAAGACAGACGGAAAGATAATGAAGTTTATTTATAGAGTTTTTTTATTTATATATTTATTGAGGAGGACGTCACAGTGGCTTAGTGGTTTAGCATGTTCTCCTCTCGGCTCTGGGGATTCCCGGTTCGTATCCCAATCTGGCTGGAGTTTCCTGGTTCTCCGGTTTCCTCCCACAGTCCAAAAACATGCATTTGGGATGGATACTGGAGACACGCGGTACCTCACAATACAACACACGTTTAGTGGCATCATCATCGTCATCATCATCGTCCTTTGTGACTGAGGTTCTCGCTCTTCCGTTCTTCAGCCTCACCGTTTTCGGTCTCTCTGCACAAACACAGAACATTCACCCGGGTCTGATGTGATGGTTCTATTGGAGAACAGAGACGTTGAGTCTAATGTTATATACAGAGACAGACGTAGACCTGCGGTCTGTAATTGGAACTATAAAGTGCATCTATAGGTGGAACAGACAATAGCATGAGTATACAGATGTGGAGAACCTACCAAAGTGTATATTGATATATTTAGTCCAACAGTCACCCGAGGTGGCTTAGTGGTTAGCATGTTCTCCTCTCAGCGCTTCAAATACCCATCTGGGTGGAGGGGGTTTTCTGTATATTCTCCCCGTGTCCGTGTGGGTTTCCTCCGGGTTCTCCGGTTTCCTCCCACAGTCCAAAAACATGGATCAAGGTCAACTGAGTTCTCCAAATTGCCCCATATAGAGTGTGTCTGTGTGAGTGAGTGTCTGCCCAGCGATAGATTGCCCCCCTGTCCTGGGTGTATCTGCCCAGCGCCCGAAACGTTCTCCCCTGGATGGGCATGGGGATGGGCATGGGGAACCCCCCCCCCGTGAACCCTAATATAGGATAAAGCTGAAGATGATGGATGAATGAGTCACCTGAGGGGTCTGAGTTTGACTGAGCAGCCCCCGTCCTCTGTAGACCTTCGCTTTGGCGGGTTCTCCGAGTGGCTCTTCTCTAACTGCCTTTTCCTTTCAGATGACTTTTGGAACGCTGCCCACTTCAATAAGGAGACCTCCTACCTGCACTTCCCGACGTTCCACGGAGAGCTCAGCGCCGATATCTCTTTCTTCTTTAAGACCTCCTCTCACGGCGGCGTGTTCCTCGAAAACCTGGGGATTAAAGACTTTATCCGCATCGAGCTGAGCGGTGAGTAAATCCCGACTCCGCCGGCGACGTGCCGCCGAAACAATGAACGCCGTTTATTTAATTAAGCGTCGGGGTGACGCTGATCACTAAACGTGTCTTACTCACACCGTCCCGTGTTCTGAAGACTCCAGATTATTAGAACGCTTCGTGTGATGGTGATACTCGGCTCAGACGCATCATCTGCTGAGGTTTGATTTCACGTTGCAATTAATAAAAATAAAAAAAAACACACTGAACAGCGGCACAGTGGCTTAGTGGTTTGGCACGTTCTCCTCTCAGCACTAGGGATTCCCGGTTCGAATCCCCATCTGGGTGGAGTTTCCATGTTCTCCCCGTGTCCGCGTGGGTCTCCTCCGGGTTCTCCGGTTTCCTCCCACAGTCCAAAAACATGGATCAAGTCAATTGAATTCTCAAAATTGCCCCATATAGAGTGTGATTGTGTGCGTGAGTGTGTGTCCAGCGATGGATTGGCGCCCTGTCCTGGGTCTGTCTGCCCGGCGCCCGGGACGTTCTCCCCTGGATGGGCATGGGGAACCCCACCGCGACCCTAATAGAGGACAAAGCGGGAGATAATGACTGAATGAATGAATAATGTACATGGGGCGGCACGGTGGTTTAGTGGTTGGCACGTTCTCCTCTCAGCACTTCAATTGACTTGATCCATGTTTTTGGACTGTGGGAGGAAACCGGAGAACCCGGAGGAAACCCATGCGGACACGGGGAGGACATGGAAACTCCACCCAGATGGGGATTCGAACCGGGAATCCCCAGCGCTGAGAGGCGAACGTGCCGCCCCCATGTACATTAATAGAGCTGAAATAGAAATGTCATAAAGCCTAATGAATGCACTTATAAGCCATTTGAATGCTGGATGTATGAAGTGTTTGTTCAGGTGAAGGTGAGCTCACGCCGCGTTATGAACTAAACCCTCGTGTGAAGTTTTAAGCGAAAGTGCAATTAAATACTCGGAGTGATTGAATTGGCAGGGGGTAATGGATGAGCGCCCCCCGCAGCTTCCTCTGCCTCAGTGACAAACCCGTTAGCCTCGAGAGCTCCATTAACCTCTCGTTGTTCTGAACGAGTCGCCGGGAACGGTCATCTCCTCTAAACGGAGAGCTAATGAGAGAGAATCCGGGAAACGGCGGCGTGTTGCGACAATTCATTTGGAAGCGACCCAGCAGTGACCAGCTGGACAGACCAGCAGTGACCAGCTGAACAGACCAGCAGTGACCAGCTGAACAGACCAGCAGTGACCAGCTGGACAGACCAGCAGTGACCAGCTGAACAGACCAGCAGTGACCAGCTGAACAGACCAGCAGTGACCAGCTGAACAGACCAGCAGTGCGCTTTGGGCAGCGCTGCGACCCGACCGGACCGGCCCGGCGGATGTGCCCTGAATACCAACCGGCTCGTAATACATGCTCAGCGCTTTAGCGGAGTTGTTGGCGCCCGCAGAGGGCTGCTGGGTGACAGAAGGTGCCCTCCCTCGTGGCCTCTCCGTCAGAACGTGGAGGCCGGGCCGGACTCGGGTTCCGTCCTTGCTTTCGGAACGCAGCGAGCTGGAAAACGATGATGCAGAGTGTTATTGAAGGGACGAGTGAAGGCTAGCGTCTCCGAAAGGCTCCAGAGGCTTTATCTTTACACCCCGAAAGCAAACCCCCCCCCCCCCCCCCCCCCCCCCCCACACACACACACACACACACACACTGTCAAAGTGGCAACGTGTGAAAGCTGCCGAATGACGAAAGAAGAGTGCGGGGAACACCAGAGAACCGCACACAGTTCCGTCAATCACACAACGAATGATTTTTAGATTTTAGCATTGGGCGGCACGGTGGCTTAGTGGTTTAGCATGTTCTCCTCTCAGCGCTGGGGATTCCCGGTTCGAATCCCAATCTGGGTGGAGTTTCCATGTTCTCCCCGTGTCTGTGTGGGTGTCCGGTTTCCTCCCATCCATTATCTTCCGCTTTATCCTCCATCGCGGTGGGGGGGGGGGGTCGCGTGTGGGGGGGGGGGTTCCCCGATCCCATCCAGGGGAGAACATCTCGGGCGCTGGGCAGATACACCCAGGACAGGACGCCAATCTATCAGTGGACACTCTCACTCACATACACACACACACTCCATATGGGGCAATTTGGAGAATTCAATTGACCATGATCCATGTTTTTTGGACTGTGGTAGGAAACCAACACAGACACAGGGAGAACATGCAAACTCCACCCAGATTGGGATTCGAACCGGGAATCCCTAGCACTGAGAGGAGAACATGTTAAACCACTAAGCCACCGTTCCGGTTTCCTCCCACAGTCCAAAAAACATGTATCAAGGTCAATTGAGTTCTCGAAATTGCCCCATATAGAGTGTGTCTGTGTGAGTGTGTGTGCCCAGTGATAGATTGGCGCCCTGTCCTGGGTGTATCCGCCCTGCGCCCCAAACGTTCTCCCCTGGATGGGCATGGGGAACCCCCCCCCCCCCCCCCCCAGTAGAGGATTAAGCGGAGGATAATGGATGGATGCCAACATGTCATCACTGATTTGGGTTCTGATTATATTGATCTTCGCTATTCATGCAGCTGGAAAAGCAAAAGCATGTTCCCTTTTTTTTTTTTTTTTTTTTTTTTTTTTTTTTTTTTTTTTTTTTTTTTTTTTTTTAAACCTGAGCCACAAAAAAAAAAAAAAAAAAAAAAAAAAAGAAAAGAAAAAGAAAGAAAACGCTCAACTGAATTTAATTCCATTTGGGAAATTGCAGTGCAGATGTCTGCTGAGTGGAACGAAAATCTTCAGTGTTCTTTCATCTCCCACCATCAACCCGGAGTGCCAGGTAGCTCTCATCCTGTGGCAAATTAAAAGACATGCTGAGATTAAAGACTGACGGCTCGCCGCTCGTCCTCAATTTACTTTCCCTTCGTTTTTTTTTTTTTTTTTTTTTTTTTCTTTTTTCCGAGCGGGTTGCCGACTTTCTGAAAAATGAAATAGATTTTGGATTTCTGCCTCGCGCTTATCCTCCATGCCTTTGATAATCACGTCTTATTACTCCAATCAAGCAAGGCATCCACACACACACACACACACACACACACACACACACACGCACACACACACACACACACACACACACACACACACACACACACACACGCACACACACACACACACGCACACACACACACACACACACACACACACACACACACACGGCTAATTCATCTTTAAAGCCAAACCCGACGCTGCTGTACAAATAAGTTATGTAATAGTTTATAGTAATGTTATACTATAGTATTATTATGGTAATTATTATAGTAATTATAGTAATGAAATGCGAGCGTGGTAAATAACCGCTTACTCTGGTTTTTTTTGAGAGTTTACGTGGCCTGCAGCTTCCTCTCGTATGTTTTCAGCCCCGACTGAAGTCGTTTTCTCCTTCGATGTGGGAAATGGCCCGTTAGAGGTGCGCGTCCAGACGCCGGTCCCTCTGAATGATGAGCGCTGGCATCACGTGGCCGCCGAGAGGAACGTGAAGGAGGCGTCGCTCAGTGTGGACCGTTACCCCAGCGTGCTGAAGAAAGCCCCTGCTGATGGCCACATCCACCTTCAGCTCAACAGCCAACTGTTTGTGGGTGAGAAAAGCACTTTGCTCATGTTTAATGAAGTGTATAAGTCTGAAGCTGCTATACGTTCACACCACCTGGTCAAATGAATGGTCACTGCATTCACAAGTATGGAAGGAAGTTTATTTTGGGATGGACTATTGTAGAATCATTAAAGGGTTAAGTCTCTGCGGGGAAACGTACGAACAGAGAAGATGAAGAAAACGACATCATGAGAGAAATTAAATATCCATCCATCCATTATCTTCCACTTTATCCTCTATTAGGGTCATGTGGGGGGGGGAAGCCCAGGGAACCTGGAGGAAGCCCATGTGGACATGGGGAGAACATGGAAACTCCACCCAGATTGGGATTCGAACCTTGATCCCCAATGCTGCGAGGTGGATGTGTTAACTACTAAGACACTGCCGCCCTTTATATATATATTTATTTCCATCCATCATCTTCTGCTTTATCCTCTACTAGGGTTGTGGGGTGGGGGTGGGGTTCCCCATGCCCATCCAGGGGAGAACGTTTCAGGCGCTGGGCAGATACATCCAGGACAGGACGCCAATCTATCGCTGGGCACACACTCACTCATACAAACACACTCTATATGGGGCAATTTGGAGAACTCAGTTGACCTTGATCCATGTTTTTGGACTGTGGGAGGAAACCAGAGAACCCGGAGGAAACCCACGCGGACACGGGGAGAACATGTCTGGAAACTAAATCCAGATTGAGATTCGATCCAGGAATCCCCAGCGCTGAGAGGAGAACATGCCAACCACTAAGCCACCTCTGAATTTAATTATTTATTTATTTATTTATTTAAAATGCCGTGCATTAGAGACACTAAAGCGTCTGCAGGTTCGAATCTGAGCTTTCTCTGTTTGCACCCAAATGAACTGGCAACCTGTCCGGGGTCGTTACCTGCCATTACTGCCACATCGTCACCGCGGGCCCCTTGCCCTGGGGCTCTAATTAGTGAAATTCAGTGTTTTATAACCCGAGTCTTACTTTCCTCTCATTTCCAGCGTGATGTTTGTCCGGGGCACTTTATATTACTTGGTGTTATCTGCCCCCCCCCATCAGACAGCGGTGTTTAGGTAATCACTGAGCAATTAAGAAAACGAGCTGGTCCTGTTAAAGGACAAAATGCAGCGTAGCCTTTGTGGTAACAAAACCAGGGTCCTAAAAAAGCGGTGTGTGAGCGTGACGTGGTGTTTGATGACCTCACGTTAACGGTCTGGTCATCAGTTAATTAAAGCTTTCACATTAACGCAGTGCTTCTCAAATAGTGGGGTGCGGTGCATGGGGGGGGGGGGGGGGGCGCATAACAAAAAAATCACAGAGCAAGTGATATTAAGTGTACTGAACAAAGCCTCAAGAGACAACACGGAAAAATATTGAACAGGGACGGCTGAGAGAAAGGCAGAGAGACGACATTACACCCCGATCACGCTGATAACCGCTTGAGTTTTTTAATCGTAAACGTGACGCGAACAACCAGCAAATATTAACGCTTTAAGAAGCTACTTCAGAAAAGCTGTGCGCTGCAAAACGGACGCGTTGGAGACATCAGTTCTGACTTCATCAAAAAAAAAAAAAAAAAAAAAACAGCAAAAATTGTTGTATTCGTTTTAGTTTTGTAGGTTAAAGTTAATAAATTGAGCTCCTGAATGAATGTTGCTGATTGTTACAGGTGCCTGTGGCCGTCCCTCGTTTGGGTAATTATCTTTGCTGGGTGATTGGTTTGTTTTGTGCACGTGTTCAGTTTCGTTTTGTATTTATTCTTAGTTTTCCTGTAAGTCGGCGCACGTCTTTGTTTTGTGGTTATGATGCCCTTTGTTACTTTGTTCGTTTTGTTCCCCCCTCTCAGTTGGTGTCCCGTCACCGATTTTTAATACATTCTCATTTTGGATTTTATCCCGGTGTCTCTCAGACCTCTCCTTCCACGTTCAACCACGGTACGGCGCTGCACACCTTCTCCGTGCAGGTCGTATTTCGTGGGAGCGTTTCCACGGACCCCGTGAGCGCTCACTAGGCGTGAGCGGTGTTGCGCAATTCCTCCGCGTAAGCCGCCCTCTCCCGGGGAAAGACGGACATTTCTAACACTGATGAATCTGAATTTATTATTATTTATTGATTTTATTTCATTTCATTTTTCAGTATCACATGCCAGTCGGTTCAAAAATGTTTCGCGTTTAAATAAGGATTTCATTCGTTTCTGTTACAAACTAAAAAAAAACAAAGTAAATCAAAGTATTCTTTGTTCTAAGTTGATCTATATTTCTTTCTTTTTTGTTTGCTTTATTGTTAATAAGGAGACATTGTTATAAAAGAGGTGTACTTATAACAAATTTATAGACAAATCATACTACAGTGGGCGTGTAAAAATAATTTATCCCATTTTTGATAAATTTGGGGGATAAATCATGTGGGGGGGGTGAGGTGAGTGTGTGGGGGGGGGGGGGGGGGCGCAAAACTCACTGCATTAACGTTATATACATAAATATAGAGGTGGTGTGGAATAATAACAATGCTGCTGATGCACCAATCACAGCGGATCTTTGGTGGTGTTGTGATGGCAGTATTGGTGATGCCTCGCTCTCTGCCCTTTAGGCTTTTCATTACGCTCTGAGAAGCCTCTCTGATTGAACGTTTGCTGGTCCCTTTTCCTTCCTATGGCTTCATGTTTTTCTTTCCCAAAGCCGCCAATTTCCCGCCTAACGGCCTCTCAACAGCTGCCATCAAATATTTTTCAATAGGAGGTGAATTTGGACTGCCAGTCAAACGAGCGTTCACCGAGGCGACCACGTTATAACGTACGGAACGAAGCCTGACGTCGTCCTGCTGGGAAAAAAAAAAAAAAAAAAACCCGACACGGATTTGTTAAGAGCGTGTGTGTTGGATGAAGCATGCAGCGGGGGGTTCCCCATGCCCATCCAGGGGAGAACGTCTCGGGCGCTGGGCAGATACACCCAGGACAGGACGCCAATCTATCGCTGGGCACACACTCACACACACAGACACATACACACTCTATATGGGGCAATTTGGAGAACTCAATTGACCTTGATCCATGTTTTTGGACTGTGGGAGGAAACCGGAGAACCCGGAGGAAACCCACGCGGACACGGGGAGAACATGGAAACTCCACACAGATGGTGATTCGAACCGGGAATCCCTAGTGCTGAGAGGCGAACATGCCAACCACTAAGCAACCGTGCCGCCCTTAATAATATTATTATTATTATTATTATTCATTCATTCATTCATTATCTCCCGCTTCATCCTCTATTAGGGTCGCGGTGGGGTTCCCCATGCCCATCCAGGGGAGAACGTCTCGGGCGCTGGGCAGATACACCCAGAACAGGGCGCCAATCTATCGCTGGGCACACACTCAATCACACAAACACACTCTTTATGGGGCAATTTGGAGAACTCAATTGACTTGATCCATGTTTTTGGACTGTGGGAGGAAACCGGAGAACCCGGAGGAAACCCACGCAGACACGGGGAGAACATGGAAACTCCACCCAGATGGGGATTTGAACCGGGAATCCCCAGCACTGAGAGGCGAACGTGCTAACCACTAAGCCACCGTGCCGCCCTTAATATTATTATTATTATTATTATTATTATTATTATTATTATATAATATGGCTATATAACAAAATGTCTGTGAGTTCTCTGTCAGCTCGGTCCAGGGTCAGCCACGGAACATGATGGATGTTTTCTGTTGCCGTGCGTCACCACGGCTGTTGTTAAAGCGTGGTATGACATTGTTTGTGTTTGCGTGGCAGGTCCCTCTGGCAGGTTTTATAAATTCTCTGTAGAGAGTTTGCCATTTCATTTCGGGAAATGATTTTTTTGCACTGTAAGGCTGATTGGTTGGCGCCGCTCGTGGTGCTTTATCAGACCTCGCGCTGCCTCTCTGCTTCCAAATTTACAACAAAGTGGAAGTGTTCCCCATGCTGATATATTCCATTTGATCTACCCCCCCCACCACCACCCCCCACCCCCCCAGAGTGCCTGGCTTAACAAACAGCAGAGACATCAGCGTCGCTCTTCTACAGCGAGAACTCGCGAAGGCCGGCGAGGCCCTGAACGCGCAGACGAGGGAATTTAAAGGAATTTCCAAGGAAAAAGTTCTTTTGTCTCGAAAATTTCTTTTGTCTCAGAAAGACAGAAGCCCGGCGAAGAGCAGACATTTTTTTTTCCCCACCCTTGACATTCTTATTTCGAAGCGCTTCCGTCGCACGGGCGAAACGCTGACAGCTGTGCAATCGGAAAGCGGGGGGCGGGGGGGGGGGGGGGGGGTTACCGATGGAGTGTTTTCTTTGTGGCATCCATCACGGTGGCATCTTGCAAAAACAAACTAGAGTGATGAAAGCTGCAGATAGGGGGCGGTGAGGGGGGGAGACAAAAGGCTGACTGTAACCTCTTTCGCACTCGGAGCGTTGACATTACGGCGTACCTTTTGGGTCTTGCGTCATTGGTGCTTACGGCCGTCGAAAACCTGCGCACTCGGTGAAATTGCCCTTCAGCAGACAGATGAAGTTCTGGGCCGTGGGAGTTACATTTCAAATCATCTGATCAAACGCACCTGATTATCAGACCGGCCTTGATTTTCAAAATGAGACCCCAGGTTCCCCGTTAATTCTTGGAATTTTGTACCCTACAATCATAACGCACGGGACGTGATGGCAAACTGTCCATTGTGCCATTGGACGGTACATGGTTTGCCGTGATGGTGTGAGAACTTTCTCTCAGTCTTGGTCAGTTTGGGACACCTCTTCAGTGGCGTATAGATAAACAGGTCAGACTGATGTTCTTGGCACCCAACAAGGGTCCTCCTGCCGCTTCAGAGACCAATCATACTGTTGGTCATAAAGCCTGTCCATCCTCATTGTTGACATCTGCTGGCAGTGCTGTGTAGTGTAGTTCCTTGAACTCATAGGCCTCTTCTGCTGTATTCTCCCATGGGACTGTATGGGAACAGTGATGGGAACCAGTGTACCAAATTTGGCCTAAGGCTGGTAGCTGCAATCTCAGGTGGAAAGATTCGTTGCTGGTCAATACCAACAAGCATCTTCCAGTTCCGGGCCCTGGCTAGCTTCTCATCTTCTGGTTTGCTATTTTCCCAATTGGCAATATTTTAATGTATGTCAATGTGGCGGGCCTGTCCTGAGTGTGTCTGCCCAGCACCCGAAACGTTCTCCCTTGGATGGTCATGAGGAACCCCCCTGCAACCCTTGTATCTTTCCATTTACAACCCTTGTAAATGGGAAGATAATGGATGGATGGATGTCAATGTGGCCTAAGCGTGTGGTTGTCGTAAAAGGTGGCTGTAATTGTAATTTTATTGACGTCATTACCACACGACCAATTACCCAGACTGGTATACCAGGGACACCTTATCTGTCTCTGTGTTTCTGAGCCAGTTTTGTTGGTTTTCTAGTTGTAAAGGTAGAACGTCATATTTGTAGAAAACTGCGTAACAGCTGCGTAAATATGAGCATTATGTTCCCCCATTAAATTCCATAAAAGATTAAAAGTGTGTTCTTTTGAGGACATCCAACATACAGTACTTAAGGATTCATGATGCCTACCCACCGTCCCGAATCCTCCAGGACCACGGCGGTTCAGATCATTATTTATAAAACTCCATGTTAGAACTTTAAAAACATAAAAAGCCTGTTTTTGTATATTTGTGATACGAAGCCAGTTCTTTTGGACTTGACCTTCAGGAGGAACTGCGTCCAGACAAAAAGGCTTCCTCGGCTGCATCCGCTCGCTGAAGCTGAACGGGAAGACCCTGGACCTGGAGGAACGGGCCAAGATCACGCCCGACGTGCACCCCGGCTGCCCCGGCCACTGCAGCAGCTTCAGGCACCTCTGTCTGAACGAGGGCCGCTGCCTGGAGAAGCACAACGGCTTCAGCTGCGACTGCGGTTCCTCGCCGTATTCCGGGACCTTCTGTCACAAAGGTATGAAGAAGCGCGCGGTTCCGAGCGATGATGATGATGACTGCATTATTAAAACCAAATTAATGGAGATTAATGTTAATTATTAAGACTGATCATCACTTGGGTGGAGTTTGCATGTTACAAGACACTGACTCTGATCTACAGGACGACCTCTGGATCTGGCCCCTCTGACCTTCACTCTAGATTTTCATATTAAGACACACTCTGAATCTTTCACTACGTTCTAGTGATAAATGTCGCCTGGTGGTTCCACCTCACCGTGGTGCTCATTCTCACTCCGTTGAGTTCACCCCTGCAGAATGGTGGAACCATCTTCCCAACTCTGTCCGTACCACTGAGTCACATGGCATCTTTAAGAAACGACTGAAAACATATCACTTCCACAAACACATGATTAAAAAAATTCATTCATCCATCCATTCTTTCGCTTTATCCTCTATTAGGGTCGCGGTGGGGTTCCCCATGCCCATCCAGGGGAGAACGTTTCGGGCACTGGGCAGATACACCCAGGACAGGACGCCAATCTATCGTTGGGCACACTCTCACTCACACACACAGACACACTCTACATGGGGCAATTTGGAGAACTCAATTGACTTGATCCATGTTTTTGGACTGTGGGAGGAAACCGGAGAACCCGGAGGAAACCCACGCGGACACGGGGAGAACATGGAAACGCCACCCAGAGGTGGAGAACATGCCAACCACTAAGCCAGCGTGCCGTCCTGATTAAAAAAAATAATAAATAAAAATAAAAAAGAGGGTGGGGTGCAGGATAGGGTCATGATCAGGTTCTAGAGTGTAGCTGGTTCTTCCTTAACTGTTGTTCTCTCATTTGTAAGTCGCTTTGGATAAAAAGCTAAACGACTGAAAATAAATGTCATGTAAATAAAATTTTTCATAGTTTGCGGTAACCGCGCCACGTCTTTCTTTCTTTCTTTCTTATTTCCCAGAGGTCTCTGCTTTCTTCCGACCGGGCACCTCGGTTACGTACACGCTGAAGGAGCCGTACGAGCTGAACCGGAACGGCAGTGCGCACTCCTCCTCCATCTACTCGGACCTGACCCTGAGGGCGGAGAACGTGTCGCTGAGCTTTCGCACCGCTCAGGCTCCCGCCATGCTGCTGTACGTCAGCTCCTACTACAGAGAGTTCCTGGCCGTCTTCCTCAACAAGCAGGGTGTGTAATGAGTTTCACTCGTCAGACGATCGCCTCGTTAATTCTGCAAAGTAATTCACTTCAGGAAAAGATCCGCTGACGAAAGCCGTAGAGGCGGAGCCAATAGACCCCGACCTTAATTTAATGTCTAATAGTGAGAACAAACTTAAGTTCAAGTCTTTTATTTATAGAGCTTTTAACAACAGTACATCATCACACTGCAGCTTTACAGAGTTAAACGCCTTTAAAACGCCAAAGAGTGAGCCGAGGCGACAGTGGCAAGACAAAACTCCCTGTTAGGTTTTTATCCGTTATTTTATGGAGGAAACCTTGTGAGGACCGAGGCTCAGTGGGGGAACTCTAACTATATGTAAGTCCATTGATGTTTAAAGTAAAACATTCATTCATTCATTATCTCCCGCTTTATCCTCTATTAGGGTGGCGGGGGGGTTCCCCATGCCCATCCAGGGGAGAACGTTTCGGGCGCTGGGCAGATACACCCAGGACAGGACACGACACCAATCGATCGCTGGGCACACACTCACTCACACAGACACACTGTATATGGGGCAATTTGGAGAATTCGATTGACTTGATCCATGTTTTTGGACTGTGGGAGGAAACCGGAGAACCCGGAGGAAACCCACGCGGACACGGTGAGAACATGCAAACTCCACCCAGGATTGGGATTGGAACATGGAAATCCCTAGTGCTAAGAGGAGAACATGCCAACGACCGTGCCGCTAAAGTAAAACATATCTAGTAAACGGATTCGTGCCCCTAGAACCTCAATCAAACTGTAGAACAGATCTGCGTTCATCAACATGCTTCTTACACGTTTACTTTGATCATTCATTCATTCATTCATTATCTCCCGCTTTATCCTCTATTAGGGTCGCGGTGGTGTTCCCCATGCCCATCCAGGGGAGAACGTCTCGGGCGCTGGGCAGATACACCCAGGACAAGGCACCAGTCCATCGCTGGGCACACACTCACTCACACACACACACTCTATATGGGGCAATTTGGAGAACTCAATTAACTTGATCCATGTTTTTGGACTGTGGGAGGAAACCGGAGAACCCGGAGGAAACCCACGCGGACACGGGGAGAACATGGAAACTTTACCCAGATTGGGATTCGAACCGGGAATCCCTAGCGCTGAGAGGAGAACATGCTAAACCACTAAGCCACCGTGCTGCCCTACTTTGATCATTTTACAATTAAAAAAAAAAAAAAAACGTTCCCTTTGTTCTTTGGTCGTCATTAAAGCAGCGACCTTCCGGTTAGTTGGTCTGATCATCCGAACGACGAGGTCATTCAGCATCGAGGCCTTTGGCGTCCTTCCCTCTCATCCCGTTTCGTATGGCTCAGATGTTCCGTAATCAGCAGCGGTCCCGTTACAGAGGTCCCGTTGTAGCAGCATGGTTCTCCACTAATGCAGTATATTGACAGGAAGGTGGCGTCAGTACAGATGGCAGGTTTTTTGGTGAAGGGAACCGGTCAGGGATGGGAACCGGGTCGTGTCCCTAACAAACCGACGTCGAATTGGCAGCATCATGTTGGGCAGCCCTGTGAACACGCGTGGAACGGCGCCGGTTCTAATACCTGTAAGTCCAATTAGAGAGACGATCTGTGAGTTTTATTTGACAGTTCCGCGGCTCCCCAGAGTGTTGTCCTGACAGCTAAACACTTCCGCGTGTTAAATGTGTCAAGTCATGGAGGTTCTCCGGAGTATAGAACCGTTCCACAGATATGAGAGTATCATGTTATTAATGAGCTTTCAGGAACTGACTGAAGCTCTTTCATTTTTTTATTATATATTTTTTTTATATTTGTGAAGTTTTATTATCAGGACAAATGTTGTCTTCGGGGGGGCGGCACGGTGGCTTAGTGGTTGGCATGTTCTCCTCTCGGCGCTAGGATTTCCCGCTTCAAATCCCAATCTGGGTGGAGTTTCCATGTTCTCCCCGTGTCTGCGTGGGTTTCCTCCGGGTTCTCCGGTTTCCTCCCACAGTCCAAACACATGGATGAAGGTCAATTGAATTCTCCAAATTGCCCCATATAGAGTGTGTTTGTGTGAGTGAGTGTGGGTCCAGCGATTGATTGGCGTCCTGTCCTGGGTGTATCTGCCCAGCGCCCGAAACGTTCTCCCCTGGATGGGCATGGGGAACCCCCCCCCCACCCTAGCAGAGAATAAAGCTGAAGATAATGGATGGTGTCTTCAGTAATTCTGCAGATCAAGGGATTTCTCTTACAACAGTCTATATCCCTGTGGTTTAAATAGCAACGCTGCTTGTGAACATATCTCCCGTGATGGGCGTGGCCGTCTCGAAATGAGGCGTGTTCAGGCACATTTCTGGCGTTTTGATATCTTGGCGTCAGACAAGTTGAACCGCCGCCTGAAAACAGTGTCTTGTGCCTGAATTCGGACTTCCGGTTCCACGTTAATGGTTCTATTTTGCTGTAAACTCTTGGGTTCTGCTGAGTTTTAAAATCCTGTAACGTGAACCCTGCTTTTCTTTTCTTTCAAAGGCCAACTGGAAGTCAAGTATAAACTGCAGAGCAACAGAGAGGCGGAGGTGTTCAGGTCCGATGTGAGGTCGCTGGCTAACGGGCAGCTGCACCGAGTGTTTATTAAGAGAACGTCTGAGAACGTGAGGATTCAGGTGAGAACCACAGCACACACTCTATTCTAATATAAAAAATACTAATGTGGTTTATTTCACTTTAAAAAATGGGCAGTTTGCATTCTTAAATCTGATTGGCTGAGCTGGTTGTATTTATATAATATATCCTTTCATTCATTATCTTCCGCTTTATCCTCTATTAGGGTCACAGGGGGGGGGGGGTTCCCCATGCCTATCCAGGTGAGAACGTCTCGGGCGCTGGGCAGATAGACCCAGGACAGGGCACCAATCCATCGCTGGACACACACTCACTCACACACACACTCTATATGGGGCAATTTGGAGAACTCAATTGACTTGGTCCATGTTTTTGGACTGTGGGAGGAAACCGGAGAACCCGGAGGAAACCCACGCAGACACGGGGAGAACATGGAAACTCCACCCAGATGGGGATTCGAACTGGGAATCCCTAGCGCTGAGAGGAGAACATGCTAAACCACTAAGCCACCGTGCCCCCTATATAATATATATTTTAAAATATTTTTATGAAATAAATTAATTAATTAATAAAAAAAAAATATATATATATATACATATATATATATATATTAATTCATTCATTCATTATCTCCCGCTTTATCCTCTATTAGGGTCGCGGTGGGGTTCCCCATGCCCATCCAGGGGAGAACATCTCGGGCGCTGGGCAGATACACCCCAGGACAGGGCGCCAATCCATCGCTGGGCACACACTCACGCACACAGACACACACTCTATATGGGGCAATTTTGAGTATTCAATTGACTTGATCCATGTTTTTGGACTGTGGGAGGAAACCGGAGAACCCGGAGGAAACCCACGCAGACACGGGGAGAACATGGAAACTCCACCCAGATGGGGATTCGAACCGGGAATCCCTAGCGCTGAGAGGAGAACGTGCTAACCACTAAGCCACCGTGCCGCCTTATATATATATATATATATATATATATATATATATATATATATATATATATATATATATAATTTTTTTTTTTTTATTTTTTTTTATTATTTTATTATTATTTAAACCTTTAGTCAGTGAGGGGATATAATTTTCAGGCTGTAAACGTCCTCCCTGTGTGATCGGGTTCATGTTTATTGTACAGATGTTGGATAATGTCTTCATTGTATTTACAAGCAATAAACAAAAAGCAGCTTTCAATTCTCCTAACGTTGAAACAACACACAGGTAACGCTCAGGGCGCTCATAATCAGATGGTAATCACTCAAAACCCTCATTGTTCTTTTGTCGCCTAAATATCCAGTTAAAATGCATAGCGTGCCGCGGTGGCCTAATTTCAGTTCATGTGTAATTACAGGATTGAAGCTTTATTAAAAAAAAAGAACGATTAAAACTTTATATTTATTTGGAGTTCGGTTCAGCCCTCCGCAGTCCCACGTTCTCCTGCGACCTCTTGAATGAATTAATTGCTCGGTTCTCTTCAGGGGTCGGTGCAACAGATAGATAATTGCGCTATTGTCATCCAGCGAATGGGCGCGGCTCGTGAGACGTATCGAACGTGCCAAATGCCGTCTGCCGTAATTCCGTCTGAAATGTAATGCCGTTCCCCGAAGAAAACGTGTTGATGGAACGGCGGCGTGATCGTGAGGTTCTGCGCAGGAACACAAGGCTCCAGTCAGCACGCAATCTGCCGTGATGAGGCGCCTCAGCCGAGTGTTGCTCAGCAGATAACCTTCACCAATTAGTCAAGGCCTTCATTATAATTGCGTTTCAAAGATGTTAGCTCATCTCCACAATCTTTCGTTGCCGACTTCCCCGCGGAGCACTAAGAGGCCCGGCTCCGCGCACTGGCATCTTTAAATGCCTTTGAAGGGCTGCTTTAATTAAACAAGCCTCTCGGCAGACGGGAGGCGTTCTCCGACATTCGGAACGTGAAGAACGTGCCGGGGCCCTGACGGTATTGTGTCTGCTTCCTTCCGCCTCTTCTAGATCGACCAGCATGCGAGGGAAGACTTCAACCTATCATCAGACCACGACTTCAATGCCATCAAAAGCGTCGTCGTCGGAAAAGTGCAAGGTGGGTAGAACCACGAGGAAGAAAAGCCCAGACGGCCGTCTGACTCGCCGATTAAAACCTGTTCAATTTGCCGCAGACGGTGCTTTCATGCGTCTGCGCCGCCGCTTTTTTAGAAATTTCATCCAGAAAAAAAAAAAAAAAAACGTTGAATGCCGGCTTCAAAGACGTGAAACGCTCCTGTGGTCCTTATTATATATTATTACAGCTATTTTAGGGCAGCAGTGAAAGGAAGCAATGGCCTCGGTTCAGACAGGCGGGAATTACACCAGTGGGGTGTTTAAGAAATCTCACTTGTTGTGTCTGGTTCCTTTATTTAGATAATAATATAATAACCTTATAATAACAATTATAATAACCATATAATCCATCCATTATCTTCCGCTTTATCCTCTATTAGGGTCGCGGTGGGGTTCCCCATGCCCATCCAGGGGAGAACGTTTCGGGCGCTGGGCAGATACACCCAGGACAGGGCGCCAATCTATCTCTGGGCACACACTCACTCACTCACACAGACACACTCTATATGGGGCAATTTGGAGAATTTAATTGACCTTGATCCATGGTTTTTGGACTGTGGGAGGAAACTCTGAGAACCCGGAGGAAACCCACGCGGACACGGGGAGGAACATGGAAACTCCACCCAGATTGGGATTCGAACCGGGAATCCCCAGTGCTGAGAGGAGAACATGCTAAACCACTAAGCCATCATACCTCCTAACCATAATAATTCATTCATTCATTATCCTCTGCTTCATCCTATATCAAGGTCGCGGTGGGGGTTCTCCATGCCTATCCAGGGGAGAACGTTTCGGGAGCTGGGCAGATACACCCAGGACAGGGCGCCAATCCATCGCTGGGCACACACTCACTCACACAGACACATACACACTCCATATGGGGCAATTTGGAGAACTCAATTGACTTTATCCATGTTTTTGGAATGTGGGAGGAAACCGGAGAACCCGGAGGAAACCCACGCGGACACGGGGAGGACATGAAAACTCCTAATAATAATAATAATGTAAGTTGATGTCTGGTTGTCATGTCTTAATTTCGTTACCTCAGCTTTCAGATCTCAAAGGTTAATCATAATGATATGAGGTTTGGTGGTTGGAACGTTCTCCTCTCAGCGCTGAGGATCAAATCCAGATTCAAATCCCGATCTGAGGAACGTTTCCATGTTCTCCACGCATAATTAGATCTTCTCCGGTTTCCGGTTTTACATTTAGTCGCTCTAACATCCAAAGCGACTTAACAAATGAAAACGCCACAAGTCAGTAGTTATGAAGAAACATAGATTCAAGGTGAAATGGCCGCTCTAAATCGCCCTTATTTCGAGTGAGTGTGTGCCCAGCGATAGATTGGCGCCCTGTGTTGGGTGTATCTGCCCAGTTTCCATAACGTTCTCCCCTGGACGGGCATGGAGGACCCCCTTGCGACCCTAGTAGAGGATTAAGTGGAGGATAATGCATTATGCTGAGTCATGATGTGTTCATAATGCTTTTTAACACTTTGTTGACGTACATAGATGTCATAAGCACACTTAGTTTTATAAAGAAGGCTTTATGACACAATGTGACATCATGATTTATGAAATGTGGATTTTTAATTGTTTAATTAATGACTATGAGGATCAGAGTGAAACTTGACTTGACTTGACTTTAAGTTTGTGGGAAGCCTCATTAGACTTAAGACTCTTTCTGAACTTCCATCGATGCGCAGATGTGATGTCATACATGTTTCTAACGTTTAGAACCAATCAGTCTTTATGATAAAGCACGGTGAGGCCGGGTTCATTGAGCTTTTCATCAACGTGAGTATGATCAGATCAGACAAAATGGCCATGGCCGCCGGGGTTGAAGGTTGCCAGATAATCGAGGGCTTTTCGCCCGCTCAGAGAAGTACACACCTTCAGGGTTCTCTGCTTTCGCATTCACATTATCATTAGAAGTCCATTAGGACGGCTGGGTTCATGGAAACTGTCTGATGGTTCAGGTCTGGGTTTTTTTTTTTTTTTAGTTTCTTCTCCTGTTTTTAAGGTTAACGTAAGAAGTGTGTGTCTTCCTTTTAAACATGGCAACTTTTTATTTCCTCTTCTATATTTTGGCTTAATAAGATTCCGGCCCAGACCTAACCATCTGTCCAACTAACTCGTCTGTCTGTGAACGCCGAGCTGTTATTTACATGGAAAGCAAATTACGCAGATGTAAAAAAAAAAAAAAAAATAGTGCCTGTGGTTCCTGTAGTGAAATAAAAAAAACTAATCTGCAGCAGAAACTAAAAAAAAACTCTAGTGTCTGCTCATAAAAACTTTTTACAATAGTTCTAAGAACGATGAAAAACTTTAATCACCTGCTCACAGTTCCTTTAAATCTTTCTTTGTGTTTCCATGGTAACCTTTAGTCGTTAGAAGACCTGAATTGGGCTGTTTCACAATAAGACAGACTCATTTGTTTCAATTTATAATAAGTAATAATAATAATCTAATAAGACTAATATGTTTTTTTTGTTGGAGTGAAAAAGAATTAAAAAAAAACATTAAAATAGAAGTCCTTTTTGTAGTGAATTGATTTTGTGGTGGGCGGCACGGTAGCTTAGTGGTTTAAGCACGTTCTCCTCTCAGCACTAGGGATTCCCGGTTCGAATCCCCATCTGGGTGGAGTTTCCACGTTCTCCCCGTGTCCGCATGGGTTTCCTCCGGGTTCTCCGGTTTCCTCCCACAGTCCAAAAACATGAATCAAGTTAATTGAGTTCTCTAAATTGCCCCATATAGAGTGTGTCTGTGTGAGTGAGTGTGTGCCCAGCGATGGATTGGCGTCCTGTCCTGGGTGTATCTGCCCAGCGCCCGAGACGTTCTCCCCTGGATGGGCATGGGGAACCCCACCGCGACCCTAATACAGGATAAAGCGGGAGATAATGAATGAATGAATGAATGATTTTGTGGTTGAATGTAAATCATTTATTAATTGTATGTAATAAAGTCTTGCCAGCCAAACTTTATTTTGCAGACCGCACCCGGTGATGCTCTGATTGGTTAATTGCATGTTACGGCCAAAACACCCGAGAATAATCGGGATAACCATCGTCACGATAGAAAACACTGACCAAAGATCGCTAAAATATGTTTTTATTTTATTCTGTTTTCGGTAACAGTTTCTATGAATCCGGTGTTCATAAAGCATTGTAAACACATTATAACGTACGTTTATAATATTAAATTGACATATTTATGTAATACTGTAGGGCGGCACGGTGGTTTAGTGCTTTATCATGTCCGCCTCTCAGCACTAGGGATTCCCGGTTCGAATCCCCATCTGGGTGGAGTTTCCATGTTCTCCCCGTGTCCGCGTGGGTTTCCTCCGTGTTCTCCGGTTTCCTCCCACAGTCCAAAAACATGGATCAAGTCAATTGAGTTCTCCAAATTGCCCCATGTTTGTGTGCTTGTCTGTATGAGTGAGTGTGTGCCCAGCGATAGATTGGCGCCCTGTCCTGGGTGTATCTGCCCAGCGCCCGAAACGTTCTCCCCTGGATGGGCATGGAGAACCCCCCCCCCACACGACCCTAATATATAGGATAAAGCGGAAGATAATGAATGAATGAATGTAATACTGTATACTTATGTAAGTCTGTAAAAGTCATTGTGATCCTTTATTAGTCATTATATATTAATATTAATATAGTCTCCTTCATAGAGGTAATACATTTTACCTAATGCCTGTAATGAGAGCTTATAAGGTTTCATAAGCATTTCAAGGAGGTGTCATTAAGCTTTATGACCCTGGTCTCGGCATTAATTAATTATTGAACAGTTAAAATATAGGTTTTCTAATGCATTATGTCACATTTTGTTTCGAAGCCGTATAGCACTTTATGAGCGTGCCGATAGACATCTGTGAACATAAATAAAAGCTTATTACAAGTGTTAGATAGTTCGCATTATGAAAACCAGATTTATTTAAAGGGTAACCCTAATTTTTTTTTCATTTACCTTTTTACGAATGTCATTATTCTGAAAAAAGCTCCCTTATGAAAGCAAAGATTTCATTTCTCACCTCTCTCTTCACAGCGATGTGCTGAAAAAAAAAATGAAACTAATGACAAATGCAACACGGGGGGGGGGGGGGGGGGGGGGGGTGGTGGAGGCGGCAGCGTTAGGAAATGAAATGCAGCTTCACGACAGACGATTCGATTTGGGAGCGTGGCCCACCGTCATTTGTTAGCAGGCGGCGGGGTGAACGGCACTAAAACGCTGTGTTCCTGACAACTGAGAACTCAGGATTCTCTAACTTGGGATTTCCTAATTCATCCAACCTCAAAAAGAAAAGCTATAGATGCAGCCCGGCTCTGTTTGCCATCCTCTCGCACGACGCTGATAGAAAAGCAGAAACCTCGATTGCGTCCCTTTTATAACAGTACAATTAAAAAAAGATGTACTTAAACAGTCTAATTAAAAACAAACGATTAGCCCAAATTAACGACTTGGTTCAGACTCGGTTTTAACAGTAATGAGCTTTGATCAATTCAGCGTTATTACATTTCTAAAGAAAAATGGCTTCCTTTAATCAGTCTGGATGGAGTTTCCATGTTCTCCCCGTGTCTGTTTCACAGTCCAAAAACATGGCTTCAAGGTGAATTGGCTGCTCTAAATTGCCCCTATATAGTGTGAGTTTTTGCCTAGTGATAGATTGTCACCCTGTCCTGACTGTATCTGTGTGTATGTATATGTATCTATATTCATATGTGTGTTTGTGTCTGTGTGTGTATATATATATATCTATATATATATATATATATCTATATATATATATATTTATATATATTTATATATATATATATATATATATATATATATATATATATATATATATATATATATATTTATATTTATATTTATATACATAGGTGGTGGTGCAGTGTAATGTCAGTACAGTGTTCCCTGTCTGTGTGTGTGTTTATATGTGTATTGTATTTATTTGAGGTGGTTTATTTAGAGGTGGTGGTGGTTGTGGTGGTGGTGGTGCAGTGTAATATCAGTACGGTGTTCCCTCAGCGTGTGTGTGTGTGTGTGTGTGTGTGTGTGTGTGTGTGTGTGTTTGGGTATTGTATTTATTTTAGGTGGTTTATTTAGAGGTGGTGGTGGTGGTGCAGTGTAATATCAGTACGGTGTTCCTTAGCGTGTGTGTGTGTGTGTTTGTGTATTGTATTTATTTTAGGTGGTTTATTTAGAGGTGGTGGTGGTGGTGGTGGTGGTGCAGTGTAATATCAGTACAGTGTTCCCTCAGTGTGTGTGTGTGTGTGTGTGTGTGTGTGTGTGTGTGTGTGTGTGTGTGTGTGTGTGTTTGGGTATTGTATTTATTTTAGGTGGTTTATTTAGAGGTGGTGGTGGTGGTGCAGTGTAATGTCAGTACAGTGTTCCCTGTCTGTGTGTGTGTTTATATGTGTATTGTATTTATTTTAGGTGGTTTATTTAGAGGTGATGGTGGTGGTGGTGGTGGTGGTGCAGTGTAATATCAGTACGGTGTTCCCTCGGTGTGTGTGTGTGTGTGTGTGTGTGTGTGTGTGTGTGTGTGTGTGTTTGGGTATTGTATTTATTTTAGGTGGTTTATTTAGAGGTGGTGGTGGTGGTGCAGTGTAATATCAGTACGGTGTTCCTTAGCGTGTGTGTGTGTGTGTTTGTGTATTGTATTTATTTTAGGTGGTTTATTTAGAGGTGGTGGTGGTGGTGGTGGTGGTGCAGTGTAATATCAGTACAGTGTTCCCTCAGTGTGTGTGTGTGTGTGTGTGTGTGTGTGTGTGTGTGTTGTGTGTGTGTGTGTGTGTGTGTGTGTGTGTTTGGGTATTGTATTTATTTTAGGTGGTTTATTTAGAGGTGGTGGTGGTGGTGCAGTGTAATGTCAGTACAGTGTTCCCTGTCTGTGTGTGTGTTTATATGTGTATTGTATTTATTTTAGGTGGTTTATTTAGAGGTGATGGTGGTGGTGGTGGTGGTGGTGCAGTGTAATATCAGTACGGTGTTCCCTCGGTGTGTGTGTGTGTGTGTGTGTGTGTGTGTGTGTGTGTTTGGGTATTGTATTTATTTTAGGTGGTTTATTTAGAGGTGGTGGTGGTGGTGGTGGTGGTGGCGGTGGTGGTGGTGCAGTGTAATATCAGTACGGTGTTCCCTCGGCGTGTAGTTTGCTCCTGAACCCTGAGTACAGTTCGGAGTTTCTGGGATTCAGAAAGACAGAATATCAGAGGGTTCTCTGTCATTTTCAACAAAGTCTGCCATCACTCATTACCCGTCTCCAACCAAAGGAGCCTGTAATAAACACGGAATAAAACATGGCCTGAACATTAGGGGGGAGAGGAAAGGCCCGGCTCCCGTTTGAGATCAGGACTGGTATTCACAAAGCTCCGTCTGAGCCTGGCCTTTCAGATTCCGTCAACATGAAAACATGAGAAACTCACCAGGAACCAGCGCATTTCAATTTTAGGAGGCAGAAGAAACGATTGTTAGTGATTTAGCTTGAGATTATATTTCTTTTTCAGGTTGTAATGCCAATATTTTCAATACTTGAATTCTAATGAACTAGCAGTGAACCTCTCATTATTTTAAATGCTAAATATTTAAAGTTAAATATTTTTTATATTAAACTTAAACATGTAAATATTTGCCAAATTATATATTATAGATTATATTAGATTAGATTATATAATTATATAATATACATGTGTATACATATATATATATGATTTTGTGCTTTGTAATATATATTAATTAATTATTTAATTAATTAATTGATTGATTGATCTAATATATGTATGTATGTGTGTATATATATATATATAGATATATATATAATAATATAATATATATATTATATTATTTACTATATATATATATATATATATATATATATCAATTAATATATATTATATTGTAATGTATATTTTATATTGGTCTGCAGCACGGCATGCTACAAACATTTTTACAAAGTATGAATAAGGAAGACGGGAAGGAAACGTCTTGGCTGATGCTGTTAGACATTAAGAGCATCATTCCTCCATTATATAACGTGTATGTAATGTCTATATAACGTATATGAATGCGTCCTCAGAGTCGGGGGAGCTGGATGTCGAGGTGGCTCGCGTGGGCGCTCTGGGTTTCACCGGCTGCCTGTCGGTGGTGCAGTTCAACTCCATCTCGCTTTTAAAAGCAGCGCTGCTGAATCCACACGCCAGCCCGGTTACTGTCACCGGAACCCTGACAGACTCCAACTGCGGAACGTCCTCGTCCACCAGTCCCTACGCTGCTGAGACCACGCACCCGCTGTCGGGTAAGAACGCAGCGCAGAACACATCTGTCTGACCAAGAAATCAAGAAACACATCCATAAAGACTTAATACACTATTCATTATGATTTATTATACATAATATCTAAAGTCTTTGTTAATGTATATAGATGTTCATAAACACAGTTATGAAGAGTTATAACAACGTCATAAGGCTTTAAATTCACCTTTCCATGTTTTTTGGACTGGGGGAGGAAAGCGTGGAACATGGAGGAAGCCCATGTGGACACGGGGAGAACATGGAAACTCCACCCAGATTGGGATTCGAACCTTGATCCCCAATGCTGCGAGGTGGATGGATATTTCCATCCATCATCTTCTGCTTTATCCTCTACTAGGGTCGTGGAGGGGGGGGGGGGGTGTTCCTAATGCCCATTCAGGGGAGAACATTTCGGGTGCTGGGCAAATACACCCAGGACAGGGCGCCAATCTATCATTGGACACACACTCACTCACTCACACAGACACACTCTATATGGGGCAATTTGGAGAACTCAGTTGACCTTGATCCATGTTTTTTGGACTGTGGGAGGAAACCGGAGAACCCGGAGGAAACCCACGCGGACACGGGGAGAATATGGAAACTCCACCCTGATTGGGATTCAAACCTTGATCCCCAATGCGAGGTGGATGTGTTAACCACTAAGACACTTTCCATCCATCATCTTCTGCTTTATCCTCTACTAGGGTCGTTGGGGAGGGGGGGGGGGTTTCCTAATGCCCATCCAGGGGAGAACGTTTCGGGCGCTGGGCAGATACACCCAGGACAGGACGCCAATCTATCATTGGGCACACACTCACTCACACAGACACACTCTATATGGGGCAATTTGGAGAACTCAGTTGACCCTGATCCATGTTTTTTTGGACTGTGGGAGGAAACCGGAGAACCCGGAGGAAACCCACACGGACACGGGGAGAACATGGGAACTCCGCCCAGATGGGGATTCGAACCGTGAATCCCCGGCGCTGAGAGGAGAACGTGCGGTCAGGTTTTCACTTTGGCGCTTTGCTGCCTTCGTGCGTTTCTCCGCGAATGACGACTGCCGGGCTGTTGTTTGTCTGACTGTTCTCTCTCCCCCCCTCCCCCCTCTGCTGTAGATCATATCGGTACCGTAGGCGAGCCGGTAGTCAATGCAATCAGCAGCAACTCAGCTTTGATTGGAGGTAACAGCCGTCCAAGTGCACTCTGCCCGCTTCCACTCGATGAAGAAATGACCGCTCGCCGCCGTCCGTTCCACTTCCATTCCGTCCCGCGTGATTGTTTGCTTGTGTTCGCCTCTCCATCCTCGCCGTCACCGTGTCCGTCACCGTGTCCGGCGCATTTACAGAACCATTACCGACACTAACACACACGCGGGGGGCAAGGGGGGGGGCGGCTTTTTTTTTTGTTGTTATTGCTGTAACCACTCAGCGCGATGTTTCAGTTTTCAGCTCAGCGTCGAATCAAAAAGCACAGATTATCAACTTAGAGAGTCAGACAGCACGAGGAGAACCCAACTACTCCCCAAATCCCCGCACGCCAAGCCAATTTCTTCCTAAATGAACGACGGGGCGAGTCCGATCCCCTCGCATCCTGTAAGAATGTCTAAGACGAGCTTCAAACAGGGACCCTGTTCTTCAGATTCGTACTGAGAACACCGCAGCCAATGGGATTGCAGCGATTCTCACAGTGGCATGATGGTTGGTGCCAGAGGGGTTACAATTATAATAATAATAGAATTTTATTTATACGTGCCTTTCAAGGGACACGAGGCACGGAACAACGGATCTCCTAGAATAAAAAGAAATAAATTAATTAAGAATTTTAAAAAAGCAGAGCTGAAAAGATATGTTTTTTAAAAGAAGGAAGAGACGTGGAGGCACGGAGGCAATTATAAAACTACAAAGTCCATCAGTATGATGAAGAGGAAAACATGGACCAAGGTTCAAGAAAGGGGCGTGTCCTAAGTGTATGTATATTGTGTATTCCATCCATCCATTATCTTCTGCTTTATCCTCTCCTGCAAACACACTCTATATGGGGCAATTTGGAGAACTCCAAATTGACCTTGCTCCAAGTTGACCTTGCTCCATGTTTTTAGACTGTGGGAGGAAACCGGAGAACCCGGAGGAAACCCACACAGACACATGGAGAACATGCAAGATCCACACATGCCAACCAGGAGAACGTTTCCACCAAGAAGTCACTTCAAATTTTCTAAAACGCAACCTGAACGTTTGCTGTTGCTTTTCCAACGTTCGAAATTCTTGAACTACGAACGTTTCAAACTGACGGGAGAATAATTCATTCATTCATTCATTCATTCATTATCTCCCGCTTTATCCTCTATTAGGGTCGCGGTGGGGTTCCCCATGCCCATCCAGGGGAGAACGTTTTGGGCGCTGGGCAGATACACCCAGGACAGGGCGCCAATCCATCGCTGGGCACACACTCACTTACACACACACTCTATATGGGGCAATTTGGAGAACTCAATTGACTTGATCCATGTTTTTGGACTGTGGGAGGAAACCAGAGAACCCGGAGGAAACCCACGCGGACACGGGGAGAACATGGAAACTCCACCCAGATGGGGATTCGAACCGGGAATCCCTAGCGCTGAGAGGAGAACGTGCTGACCACTAAGCCACCGTGCCGCCGCGAGAATGATACTTTTTTTTTTTTCTGTATTTTTCTGTTGAACTGGATGAACTCCACCCCGGTTCCGTCGCACGCTCCGCTCTCATCCGATTCACAAACACGGGGGGCGACGTTGGGAAATCTCCTCGCCGCACCGTCATTACGACATCACAATGCGGCGATCGAGCTTTAATAGAACCGCGTGCGAGGCGAATAGAACCGCCGCACGTTTTACGACCGCCATAAAAGCCATTACTCCGGCCCGCCGAGCACGGATCCGGAATGTTCTCTCTTGGCAGCCGCCTCGTGTTGGCATTAATTGGCTGCGTTGTGTTTCCCGTTGCAGGCGTTATTGCCGTGCTGATCTTCGCGGTCCTGGCCGGCCTGGCCGTCACGGCGCGCTTCTTCTACAGACGGAAGGAGACCTTCCAGGCCCAGCAGTCCAAAGCGGCCAAAGCGGAGGACGGTCCAGAAAGCACCCTTAACGACGAGCCGAACTCGCAGAGCATCATGACGGAAAGCCAAAAAGAGTACTTTATTTGATGACCCCCTTCCTCACCCACCCCAAAACACAACCCCACCCCCTTCCCCGTTTGGACTAATCCAGCCAAACGGAGAAAAGGAATGCCTTGCCGAGCCTTGAGACTTTAATTTGTGGTCTAAACGCACACGTGCTGATGAAAATGTGACGGAGCTTTTTTTTTTTTTTTTGTAAATAGGCTTCCAGGTTTTTGGGCGCAGAGGGCAGTGTTTTTAACCGTCGTCGTCATGGACTGTAAATATTCTTTTGAAATGTACATGTATATCTTTGTAAGGGTTACCGCCTCCTTTTTTTGCTTTGTATTCCGTTGTGGATTTAACAAACGGCGCCGTGGTGCACTTACCCCCCGGAACGGCCTCGGACGTCTCGCAACGCTGGACGCAGAATGGGAAACAATGGTGTTTGTGTTGCGTACCTAATAATAATAATAAGGGTTTTTTTTGTTTAGTTTTTTTCCAGCCTACGCTAATAAACCGTGATCCCGGGGCCCCGCCGAGTCGGCCCCGCCGTGAGTGTTCACGGTCTCTCCGGATAATCAGTCTCTTTAATGGACAAATCCTCTTGAACATCAAAACACAAACCCGTATCCTTTGATGTGCTCCCGCTAGATTGTTGGTTCCTGCGTTCTCGGTGGATATGGAACGCAGACAGCGACCTCCTTTTTTTTTTTTTTTTTTTTGGGTGGGGGTGGGGGGGGGGGTTAATAAGCTCTCTTCGACTGACAGCTCTCAGCAAGCCTTCTGAGCACCCTGTTGCTCCCTGTGCATTTCCGGGATTGAAATCGATAGTGAACGCTGTCGCATACGAACCCCTTCCCGCCGGATGAGGAGTCCGTGTCCGGTTTCTGGTGCGAATTTGACTCGATTCGCCAAAAAGCTGCTGATGCTTCGTTGGTGCTTTTTGAATTGTTAAACCACACGACCGTGTCTCCGTGCCGGACTAACTTTTGATGTCTTCAATTTTATTATCAGCAAACTAACACGTTTCGCACATTTCCCAGGATTAAATTGTGATTCACGTCATCGCAAACAAACCGCATTGTGTTTCGAGAGGGGCAGAAGTGCGAAGGGGTAAAATGTAAAACTATGGAATAAAAAAAAAAAAAGAGATGTATTATAAAGCATATTCACATGAGCTTTTATTTTAAAACGTGTTCTATATTTATATTTGAGGAATTCACGTTCTTTGAATCCGGTTTCGCGCTACAAACTTCATCACAGTCGTCATAATAACCTCTGTTAATGTATATCGATGTTCATAATCAGATTTATAGAACGTTTCAGAAAACCGGTAGTTAAGCTCCTTAAAGCTTATTGGCTGAGCCGTGACATCATTAACAATAACACACACTTCTGAGCGCTTTGAAATTTATATCAATGTGTGATATACAATACATTATTTTCCCAAGTTTTTTCAGAAACTGTGTGTTTACCCAAAAACGACTGTGTGTTGTAAACTGTGCAGTGCTTGATTTTAAGAGTAAACGGAAACCTGATACTCAGAGATCAGCGTTCACTTTAAAGACCAGATTATTAGTATAGTATATAGTATATATATATAGTATAGTTTCAATGAATCAAACCTTGTTTTTTTATTCTAATTTGTTTGTAAGTGTTTTATTAAAGCAATAAGACACTGGAGGTTGTGTGTTATTGTGAATAAATACACGACCTCTCGTACCTTACTGCTTTATTAACAATATGCTATAAGGCTTTATAATGCAAAGTGATGTAATGATTTATATTATATTCTTTGGATGTTTTTTTTTTTTAGACATTCTTACTTAATGCAAGAGGCTTTTATTCTCATACGTATTCATTCCACACAAACCTTTACCGAACGCCTGTAATTAGAGTTTATACATGTTAATTAACAATTATAAGCATTTTATGAAGTCATTATGGCAGTAATATGAAATGTTAGAGATTTAATTAGAGGAAAGACATTCTTTGTAACACAAAAAAGACACCCAACTTGTCTCACTGACAAATTACTAAACAGTTGGAATTTGCATTATGATGCATTATGTCACTTTGTGTTATAAAGCTTTTTGGTGTATTGTTATAACAGTCGATGAACATTAGTGTAAATATCTATCTACTTTAATGGAGTGTGGCAGGTGCGTTAATTACCTCTCATTAACGTCCATCACCATCGGCTCCGCCTCCACACCCCCGGTGTCGCTGTGCTCCTGTCCCCTACAGTGTTACAGCATTATGAATACGTAATGCACTTATAAACTTCAATGGATATAATGCGTTATGAATACTGGATTCATAGAACGTGTTACTGAATTCTTCATTAATTATGAGCTACACAGGTGTGATGTCACTCTGCTTCATGTTTTGTGGTTCTACTCAGCATGAGGTTTAACATGTTCTCACATTATTCCACACCATAAACAACAGCAACAGTGCAGGTGAGTTCTCATCTACATTTTTAATAACACAGGTGTCGGGAGTCTTAACCACAGCGCTGTTACTGTCACATGGCTTTTTCCTTTTGGTCTCCAGTCGTTCCTGAACGTGCATTTCTCAATAAACGCGATTGATTTGTAAAATCTAAAGGTCTTTGTGTTCTGACGCCGTTATTTTAAAACGCTTGCAACTCTTATGGCCACAGGTTTTAAAAAAAAATCCAGCGCCAAGCCCTGCATTTCAGACATGGCTGAACGAGAAGAACGCTCAGGGAACGGCAGGGCTGTGTCCGGTTCACAATCAGGTCACGTTCAGGTGAGTTTGATATGGAAACACGTCACTGAACTCTGCCCTCAACCCCATTAAACTGAAACACAGCCTTCTCAATCAGCATCATCACCGTCTGACCTTTAACAGCGCTTTAGAATAAACGGGCAAAACTTCCCACTTCGTACGCCGAAGAGTGAGCGGCGGAAAGATTCTGAAAGAATTCCAAATATAACGTCCTGAATGTAGTGGTATAAATAAGTTTTGCTGCGGCGGCACGGCGGCTTAGTGGTTAGCACGTTCACCTCTCAGCAGTAGGGATTCCCGGTTCGGATCCCCATCTGGGTGGAGTTTCCATGTTCTCCCCGTGTCTGCGTGGGTTTCCTCCGGGTTTTCCGGTTTCCTCCCACAGTCCAAAAACATGAATCAAGTCAATTGAGTTCTCCAAATTGCCCCATATAGAGTGTGTCTGTGTGAGTGAGTGTGTGCCCAGCGATAGATTGGCGCCCTGTCCTGGGTGTATCTGCCCAGCGCCTGAGATGTTCTCCCCTGGATGGGCATGGGGAACCCCACCGCGACCCTAATGGAGGATAAAGCGGGAGATAATGAATGAATGAATGAATTAAAGTTTGGCTGCAGACCACGTTTCACTTTAAATACAATGCTTTCAAAACTATATGAGGTCGCACAAGCTGGTGTTCTATAAAGAGATGAGTGATCTCGTTCAGGAGTCCACATTGTCTGGTGGAGAAGTTGCTTGCAATCAAGTTATTTATTTCTGTCGCGCTTTTTACAACAGTACATCGTCACAAAGCAGCTTTACAGAATGAAAAGCCTTTAAACCCCCAAAGAGCGAGCCGAAGCGACAGTGGCAAGAAAAAACTCCCTTTTATGTTGTTATTTAAGGAAGAAACCTTGTGAGGACCAAGACTCAGTGGGGGACTCGTCCTCCTTGAGTGGCCAGGCAGCAACAACAATGTAGGACAGCTATGTACAGATATTAAACAAATGGAAAAACTAACAACTGGAAAACTATATGTGAGTCCATTAGGGGGCGTCCTGCAGGACCGCCTTGTCAGGTTCCATCCAGTATCAATCAATTAATCTCAAGATCAAGGTTCAGTGCTACATTAGAGAATCACTCAGAATATGGGTTTTTTTTTTTTTTTTGGAAAGTGTGTGGATGGGCTTAGTGGTTTAGCATGTTCTCCTCTCAGCGCTAGGGATTTCCGGTTCGAATCCCCATCTGGGTGGAGTTTCCATGTTCTCCCCGTGTCTGCGTGGGTTTCCTCCGGGTTCTCCGGTTTCCTCCCACAGTCCAAAAACATGGATCAAGTCAATTGAGTTCTCCAAATTGCCCCATATAGAGTGTGTCTGTGTGAGTGAGTGTGTGCCCAGCGATGGATTGGCGCCCTGTCCTGGGTGTGTCTGCCCAGCGCCCTGAAACGTTCTCCCCTGGATGGGCATGAGGAACCCCCCCCCACCACCACCCTAATAGAGGATAAAAGCGGGAGACAATGAATGAATGGATGAATGTGTCGATGATAAAACATTGGCATGTCTTAACTTTGCGACTCTGAAGTTGAAGATATTTTATGAATTAAGTTTTAATATGTTTTTCTGTGTTGGATGAAGTTGGCCGCGAACAAAAGACCAGAGGAAATGGAAGCCGCTCGCTTTTACAAAGCTGTAGCGTTATGACTGAATGAAACATCTGTGTCCCAATACATCTCTTTACAGAGTGCGTTTCATTCAGCCTAACGTCGCATTTGACGCGTTTTCAACTCGAAATGAATAAATCCTAATGCCATCAAACGCCATCAAACGATCTGCAGGAGTTCATCACCACAGGTCTTTCATCGACGCTGTGAAGTCTTCCATTCTCACTGGAACGTCTTTTCACACCATTTTTATGTTGAAACGAGTGCAAAACGGCATTTCTTTAATCAGGTTGTCAGCACTGACACTACGGTGATTAGGAATAACACATCATCACGTTGCTGAAAATGCCGCTTCACGCCTGGATAACAAAAAAAAATCATCCTTTTTTATTCTTATGACGAATCAAAAGTTTGTGGACAGCGCGTTTTCTTGGTTCAGCGCCCTGAGTTTAGAGGTCTGGATCTTTTCCAGTCTTGTTTACTCTTCTAAACATGTATTGATTAGAAAGAAAAATGAACCCATCGGATGGAATTCATGCCCCGCAGCATTATTATTATAACGACGGCGTTGTTTGTACATCGTACATCAAAGGTTTGGGACCAGCGGGGCAAAAGTGGCATTGGGACTTTCTTTGCTGACGGTAGGAAGCACTGACCATGTGTTGACCTGACAGGTCTATTAAGATTTGATAATGTATAGAATTCATTTTTAATGCCATCTGTTGGTGCAGTGCAGCGACGACAGACAAAACTCTCGCTTCATCACCGAACTCACTCAGAACCGACTCTAGTATTTCGTTTTTGCAAAACAGATTTACAAAAACACGAGCAGAACTTCTAAACGAGCTGATTATAATAATAAAGTGATCTATTTTACCTACTGTACTTACACACTGAGGAATCGGTTCTCCACATTTAACTCATTCGCCAAGTGATACACACACACTGAGTAATGTGAGCACACACGTTCACAGCGTCATTTTGAAAACAAAATAAAATAAAATTTAGAAAAAGGTGGTCAGTTCTGCAGAGCTGTGTCCGGATCCCGTCTCTGAATCGGCTGTCCATGACCATCGAACCTTTAACACATTTAATAGTATTGTTTTTTAAAACTCTAATAGCTGTTGTGGGCTGAAAGATAACTCTGAAACGTGCAGCAGGCATCGAGTCCCAGCTCTGCCTCACACCGGGAGTCCTCCTGACCACAATTATCTGAGCAGTCATTAGGAGAAAAGGTCTCTTGATGCCCCGTAGCTAGGTTATTCGAGCTAATTGAGCGACTACACGAGCGCACCGAAGCGCAAGCTAATGCCGAGTAGCTGTTAATTTGCGGCGCAGGCTTCAGTCAACGCTTTGCTCAAAGTCTCTGAGAATAAACTCTGACCTGAAGGAAGATCTGTTTTTATATCTGTACAACACATTATACATACATACATACATACATACGTGGGTGTGTGTGTGTGTTTGTGTGTGTATGTATATATGTATGCATGTATGATGTGTTTTTCACAAAAAATGACATCTTACCTTTTTTTTTTTGTTTTTTTTTTAACAAAAAATTAAGTCTTACTACAACTATACGTTTTTTTTTAACCCAAAATGACGTCTTACTATAGCCTTATGTTTTTCATCAAAAATGACGTCTTACTATAGCTTTACGTTTTTTTTGCCAAAAATGATGTCTTACTATAGCCTTACGTTTTTTACACCAAAATAACGTCTTACTATAGCTTTACGTTTTTTACCCCAAAATTGATGTCTTACTATAGCTTTATGTTTTTTACCCAAAAAGACGTCTTACTATAGCTTTACGTGTTTTACCCCAAAATGACGTCTTACTATAGCCTTACGTTTTTTACCCCAAAATGACGTCTTACTATAGCTTTACGTTTTTCATCAAAAATGACGTCTTACTATAGCTTTACGTTTTTTTTGCCAAAAATGATGTCTTACTATAGCCTTACGTTTTTTACGCCAAAATAACGTCTTACTATAGCTTTACGTTTTTTACCCCAAAATTGATGTCTTACTATAGCTTTATGTTTTTTACCCAAAAAGACGTCTTACTATAGCTTTATCGTTTTTTTACCCCAAAATGAAGTCTTACTATAGCTTTACGTGTTTTACCCCAAAA